>SNQN01011697.1:0-14470 GCA_008642245.1 Bassia scoparia | reverse complement strand
TTATTTAATATTTATTATGTCTTAGCACTTCATTGTTATTTTTAACGTAATACTTCATCCGTAACGAAAAACTTTCAACAATTTTCATTTTTTGATGTAACCAAAAACTTTCAACAATTGTACAATTTTCTTTGTTTGGTCACTTTTTAATGGTAAAATTTTCTAACTACTCTTACTTATCCATCTAATCCAAAATTAGTTCCAACAAGTTTTTTTTTTTGTCTCTTTCTCTACTTTTCTTTCCCACCTTTTTTATAGGGACCACAACACTAAATTGTACATTAATTATTCATTAGCTTATTTTGGAATTTTAGGGGCCTTAATACATTTATTGAAAGTTTTTCGTTACGGAGGGAGTATAATTTAATTCTTCGATTGGGTCAATCTCTTAAACTTTATTATAAGTTGATGAAGTAGTATTTAACAATTTCTGGGTCAATCCCTTAAACTTGTTATAAACCGTAAATCAAACTGTACTATTGCGGTTTGGTTTGGTTCAGTTTGAATGCTAATATGGTTTGGTTTGGTTTGGTTTGAAGAAATGACCAAATCGTATTTTGCAATTTGATTTTGTTTGACACTCAGACCGCACCAAATCAAATCGTGTTTAGCCCTACTCATCTTTCCTTAACATTTCCTTTTTAGAGGTCCACTTTATATTCTCTCTACATCTCTCTTCATTGACTCTATTTACTTTATTAAAATATCTATCAAAATCACTTACACAAAACTTTGCATTAAACTCCGTGAAATTCCAAGTGAGACGTTTGAAAAAATGGATGCAGTATTATTTTGACACTTTCTTCACCTAAACAATAACATATAGAGATAAATGAATAATAAATAATGTAAGTTTTGAAATTGGTTTGAAAGAACTAAAAATAAATCCCTGAGTATTAACATAAATGCAATAATTTAATATAAAATAAAAAGAAAAAATATCAAATAATTGTAATAATTTTAATAGGTTGTTGTTTATCACGTTGGAAAAAGTTATCAACTACTCCACAATAAAACTAAACTTTGTACTGTACTAGTGATCATTTGTGCCAAACTACTTTTTATTGTCATAATCAAAATTATTACTCCCTATGTTGCGTATTACTTGAAACATTTGAATTAGGGAGATTTTTTAGGCAAAAATTCTTAATTGTAGATAAGGGTATATGATTAGAATAAAGTAAGAGAGAGAAAATGAATAAAGTAATGAGTGAACATAAGATTAAGAAAAAGTAAGATAGAGAAAATGAATAAAATAATGAATTGATGTAAGATTAGGAAAAAATACGAGAGAAAAGTGGTAAAAAAGTGAGAAAGTAGGAGCAAGCTTACTAAAAATGAAAAAAGAGATAATTGTTTCAAGTAATATGTAACACCCATTGGAAACAATGATATGACATTCTACCAATTTGTTCCTGGTCAGGGAAACACAAAGAACTATTGAAGAAATAAACGAAAACTTGTGACCGGTCAAGTAAGTTAGAGCTTAGACGTTACTTACTTGGTGGATTGAGAATTAGACGTTACGTCACTTTTATAAGTTTTATATGGCTGTACTTTGTGTGTTTCCTCGATATGGGACTATTGAAAATATCATATTTCTTAATGTGGGACAAAAGTACATTAATTTCTATGACATTCTCAATTGTCAGATTACATTTTATCTAATTGTATTTTACGAATCTATCCTCTCAGGTGTCCATCTTACGTGTATATTTGGGGCCCACACGTTTACTAAGTGGGACCCACTTCGTTCCACGTGGCATCCTATCATAGGGTAGATGTAGGAACACAATTAATATAAGTACGAAGCCACGGTGATAGGTTCAATAAAAATTAAGGACATTACATTATAATTTGCATCAACTCCAAAGAAGAAAGCATAAGAATATAATCAAGCTAATAAGCATTAAKAGTTAGCAACAATGTTGTTGATYTCTAATATGAATGGTCCAACAAATCTTCCATTCACAGCAACCAGAACCATTACTAATACTAGTAGTCCTCTGCTTCATCSCCGTGCACTATCAWCTTGTTTGCTATCCGGTCGTCTGTGCGACAAGAGGGGGATCAATATTACCTGTAACAACTCTAAGAGTCCCACCACTGCAACCACTACACTCACCGTTGATGAGTTCTCCTCACACAATAATCAACCCAAAGTCAGTGACATTGAGGACAAGGAGGAGGACGAGGAGAAGTTTGATTGGTATGCGCAGTGGTATCCGGTGGTGCCGGTGTGTGACTTGGACAAAAAGAAGCCTCATGCTAAAAGGGTGATCGGTCTTGATGTGGTTGTTTGGTGGGATAGCAATGAATCTCAATGGAAAGTTTTTAATGATATGTGTCCTCATCGCTTGGCTCCCCTGTCTGAGGGCCGTATTGATCCGTCTGGAAGGCTTCAATGTATCTACCATGGTTGGTGTTTCGATGGTTCCGGTGATTGTAAGCTCATCCCCCAAGCTCCTAATGATGGTCCACCGGTATGTATATATATATATATATATATATATTCGTTTTCTATGTTTCCTATTCTACTATGATCATTACAGTTTGTGTTACATGTTTATATGTAGGTGCACGCGTCAAAGAAGGCTTGTGTATCCGTATACCCAAGTACAGTTCAGAATCAGATTGTTTGGTTTTGGCCAAATTCTGATGTCAAATTCAAAGATATTCTTGAGAAAAAACAACCTCCTTTCCTGCGAGAGCTGGATGATCCAACATTCGTAAACTATATGACTCAGAGAGAAATTAATTATGGGTACGACAACTTATTTTATATCTTTTAAAGCTTAAWTGTATAGAGTATGATACATGCATTAAGAAGTAKAYTACTATATATACTGAATATTGRSTATTCTAGTTTGTTTTGYATCTCTTAGTTGGTTGTTCTGTTACTTGCAGATACGAGGTTCTAATCGAAAATATTATGGATCCGTCTCATGTTCCATATACACACTATGGRATACTAGATCTATTCAATCAACCACCTCCTAAAGTCAAGGTTGACCGAGAAGGAGGAGGCCCCCTTGAATTGAGTGTGAAGGATATGAATATCAATGGTTTTCGTACCAAGGAAGGTCCGYATTCTGGCATATTTATCGCACCTTGTACCTACTATACTAATCCCGAACCTGAGGCCTATGACAATGAGTTAGTATCATCCGGAACTACGAATGAGGTAGTCTTCTCTTCACTTGTGCTAGTTGTCAAACAATGATCAAACTACTGCAAATTAATGGTACATAATTTATTGCATTTCACAGGATGCCTCAGCAAAGACAAAAGGGCTAATTCATAAAATCTTCTTCTGTGTTCCTGTTAGTCCGGGCAAAAGCCGGTTAATAGGAGCTTGTACTAAGCAGGCTGTGAGTTGGATCGACCGAGTCTTCCCAAGATGGTTGTTCCATATCGGCAATAACTTAGTTATTGACTCTGATCTTTACCTTCTTAATATCCAGGTCATCTACATATACACCACTTTTGGTTGTAATTTTTTGAAGTTCTACACTTACTGAACTGGTTATGCTTGCTGGTTGATTATTACATTTATTAGGAACAAAAAATAATGGCAATGGGACCAACCAACTGGCATAAATCCTGTTATGTGCCAACGAAGTGCGATGCTCTTCCTATCGGATATAGAAGATGGTTGAACAAATATTCAGGAGGCCAACTAAATTGGGATTCTAAATTCGACGGAGTAGCTCTTCCCCCAACCCCACCACGCGAAGAGRTACTAGACAGGTGTGTAACTTTTGTATCCACTATGAATAATGATCGTCTCTGATGATAAATGTTAAGAATTTGTGACAAGTTAAGGCATTGTTTTAGGTACTGGACTCATGTGGTGAACTGCTCAAGCTGTAGAGTCGCATATAAAAGACTGAATATGGCCGAGACAGCACTGCAGGTGATTGCTTTTGGTCTGATCGGGGTAGGTGGACTAGCCAGGCAGGGAACTGTGACTACGATTCAACGAAGTGCCATTTTTGCCATGGCTCTGCTATGCTTTGCAGCCTCAAAATGGTTGTCTCGCTTTATTTACAAAAACTTCCATTTTCATGACTATGATCATACACACGTATTTCAAAATTAATCGATTGATGTAACGAACCAGGCTAATGTTGTTGTCAATAATGTAGACTCCTGAACATATGGGGCACAATGATAGTGCTTACTTTCATTATCTATTTGCAAATTGTTTCAATCATTCGCACTGAAAAATCATTTTATAAATTATAAAGGAAAATTGACGGGAACATTCCAGGCCCAGTGGCTTGATCCCCTGATTTATAGGCATCGGGCAGCCTATGATGCTGTAAATTGTAAAGTGGTCCTTTGGATTTATATAATAATGGTTGAGTTAACTCCACCTAATATGTTATTTTGGTGTTGGCTTGGTCAATTGATGTTATTATTGGTGTTGGTTTGTCATTTGATGTCGAGTACCATATCTAGACCTTTGTTCATGTATTTGAAAAGGTACTTGGTGCTTTTATTGTTGCTAACTCCACATTAATTGTGCTTGATATTTACCAACAAGTCTATATTGTAAGGTACAATGAAAGAGTTGTCAATTACTTTGTTATTTTTACTTGTTGTTTTCCATTCTCTTCTCCTATAGATCGGATATCATCTTTCCATACTTGTTTCATTTGTGAACCCGCTCTAGGGTAATATTTTGTACACCTTCCACTCTTTCTACAAGGTGAACGTTTATTGACTACTCTCACATGGACCATGAGTCATGTGTTGGATAGCAGCAAAAAATCCATTTGGATCGATGTGCTCTGCAATCGTAATGCACAGATCAAATTATCAATGTTTTCAGTTATTCGTGGTTGTCTTCCTCATGTATGAACAATAATATGTGGGCATGTGGCAGTCTCTCTTTTGAACTTCAATTATAGTAATCACTGGTAAGATAACTGTGTTTTAATTGTATATTTTTGTTTTAATTAGTTGTTTTGAAATTATATGTTGCATACCTGCTTTAGTTTTCCCAAAATGGCTCTTTCAGTTAGGTCACACATTAATTCATCAAGTTTGATCTTGAAAACTCTAGCAATAATTCAGGACGATCTTCTGGTCATTGCCTGGTATGATGCTTAGGTATTGTTTAATCTCATCCCAATTTGGGTTACAAGTGAAGGTTATGAGGAATCAGGAGGACCTGCCCATTTACATATTGCCAATGCATCATGATAGTTTTGTATCATGAACCTTGGGCTTCCTGTAAAAATGAGGCAAGACAACACGTTGCCCTATAGACGCAGGTGTGACATCGCCACCGAACACTGCTCTTGTCTACCTTTCAAAATTTTCTTTTGGATTAGCTCTTACCAATCTAATCTTGACTCTTCTAAGCATGTGAATGCATCTACCATGAATTGTTGATTCAACCTACCTAACTTGATCTTGTATTGGATTCTTGTTGTCTTTGTTGGAAGCGAAATGCATAATATTCTCTAATGTAACATATTTTCTAGCTCTCTTTGTAGTTTCATCATGTCAGCATGGAGTATATCTGTACGGTATCCATCTTCACCATATGGAATAGTAGGGGATACTACATTGCCATGAAGCTAGGATGCGAAGTATTCTTTTTAGGCCATACATCTATGTTCGACATAACATCACGATGTCCTTTGTCGTTATCATTTGAACCAACTATGAGTTCAGCAACTTCTGATTTAGTTGGTAAGTTGTATTGTCTCCCATCTTTTAGCTCATGTTCCAATCAACTTAATGCGAATTCGCTGAAGATTACTTTCTGTAAATCTTACCTTTGCCCATCCGAAATGCGCTTAGTTAACTCATTGTGTTCGTCAAACATTTTTGATAAATTTTCATAATCTTTGGATCAATATTTTTAATGATCTCCTAGACATTCAATCTATTCTGAATTCATTTCCAGTGTCATGAATGTCAACTGGGATAAATTTAGGTTCCTCACCAACAGGGGGTAATAAGGATCCTATCTTGTGATGATTTTGTCCAATCAATCTGGAAACGTAAGGCGCATCCATTTCCTTCATTGATCTTGTTATCAACCTTTCCACCCATTGATGTTAAAGCAAACAAACACACTATTTATAAGTGAATCGCCAAAACACATGAAAATTGCAAACAATTCTAGAAAAATTAAAATTACAAATTACAAATGAACAATCTTTCAAAACATCACCTTCAATGGAGGATGAATCCCAAAAATTCGACTTGAATTTCACCCAGAAATTCCAAAATATCAAAGTGAAAACCACTCAAAAATTCAACGAAAAACAACCAGCAATTAAATTGAAAAATGAGCTTCAATGAAATGCTAACATACTTTGTGACAAAATCGAAGCCTTTTACTCGGAATTATAATCCGATAAACGCAAGATCAGACGAAGTGGCAGGGACTTAGGGTTTTGGTGTCGTGGTGCAACAGTGACTAAGAGGTGCGGCGATAATGACTAAGTGGCATGAAACACATAGGAGCGACGGTGGTCCGGTGGACGGAGAGCAGATGTTGCGTGGTGTCGAGCTGAGGGTGTGAGAGATATCGTGAGTTTGATTTTGAGGGAAATGTAAAGGAAAAAAATGGGCAGAAATCTCATATTTTTAATGAGCAAAATTGAGTGAAGAACCTAATTGTAATTAAAACGTTTTGTATTTTTTTGATTTTTTTTGGGAAATGACGAGATGAAGAAGATGATCGAAGTGTTTCTAGAGTGAGAGTGTTTTGGGATTTTCTTTTCAATTTTCATTTCTGGGAGTTCAATTTTTAGGTGGAATTTGTTTTAGGGTTTAAATTTTACTGAAATTTGGGGAGGGAAAATTGGCGCCCACTAAATTAATTTGTTGTGTGAAAATTTTACTATATTTTGTATTCTATTTCAAAGTGTTGCATTAGGGTCACACAAAAATTACGTTATTGAATACCTAAATACCTAATGTAATGTTTAAAAAAGAACTGTTGCATTAGAGTAAAAGATTATTGCATAAAAGGACATATGCAACAGTTATGTCAAACGTTGTACAAACATGTTACATTTGATCCATGTTGTTGCAAAAAGTGTTGCATTATAAACAAACTGTTGCATTTAACCGTTGCTTTATCCTAACCCGTTGCATTTGAGTGTTTCATTTTCATTTTAATGTAGTAGTGACATCCTAGATTACTCCTTAAATGTTCTTAGATCTGGCCCTTCTGTTTTAAGTAGCTGCTTTAAATATCGTGGTGGTGGTTGCAGAAGAGGGAGCTTAACTTTTCCCTTTTGGCAACTTATGTTGAATTTATTGATGTCATTGTTCGAAGCTCCTTTCACACGTTCTTCATACTGCATAATTGCCTTACAGTAAAGGCAAGTTTGAGTAGGTCCTCCAAATGTCCATGGCTCTGTGTATTTTCCTTCATTATTTTTAGGATTTTTTGCCAATAACTACCCACATTTGGGACTTTTTTAGAAAAAACTACCCACATTTTATTTTATTAAAAAAAACAACCCACTTTTTGCAAAACCATTAGAATTACCTACCCACTTTGGTTTTCCGACCATTTTCCAGCCAAAAAAGGGAGGATTCCGACTATGGGACCCATTTTCCCTCCCTATTTTCCCCTTAACCTATAAAATTACGAATTTACCCCTACCGAAATAATTACTCCACCCCATTACCCTCCCTATTTTCCCCTTATCCTGTAAAGCAGGTTGTAGGGGGAAACATCACACAGTAAAGGCGGTGCTATATGGCAGTAAGGGTGATGCAACAGGTGGCGGCGTCAACAGCAGCCAGCACCAGCCCAATACGGCAGCAGCAATGCAACAACAACAACAACGGCAGCCACGCAACAGCAACAACGCAACCACAACATCAATAACGACGCAGCAACAACAATACTGCAAGTAGTGGTGCCGCGGCTGAGGCAAGGAGAGAGAAAGAGGAGGAGTGGAGGAGGCGGCGCAGTTGGCCACAAGCTCGCCGGAGTTGGGCAGAATTGTTAGTTTACCGTAATTGTTTTTCTAAATTTATGATTTTAATTGATTTTCCAATTTTTTTTGGGTTATTATTGTTTGATTCTTTTTGGGATACCACCACCGCACCAGCTCGAACCCAAACGCAAACCACCATTCAAAGTCCTTTTTTCGATCCTAGCTAAACCTTAATCGATTTCTCACCACCATTCGAACCCAGCAAACCCCTTTGATTTAGAGTGTAAGGGTTTAAATTAGGGAATTTTTCGTGGTGGTGTGGAGTAGCGACGATTGGAGCTACGGTGGGCTTTGTTAGTTGTGGAATTGAAGAGTAAGGACTGTGTGACGAAAGTGGTTCGAGGCATGGTGGTGCAGTTCGACGATGGTTCGAGACTTTGTGTTGCGGTGGTAGTGTACCTATTGGAGCTGGTGCGGTGGTGGGTTTGGGTATTAAAAGGATAGTTTAAATGGGTTAATTAGGGGTATAAAAGTAATTTCACATAACAGGGGAGTTTTGGAGGGAAAGGGTGGGACCCACACGTCAGAAGTGGTTTTTCATTTGACGGAAAACCAAAGTGGGTAGTTAATGGTTTTGCAAAAAGTGGGTAGGTTAATGGTTTTGCAAAAAGTGGATAGTTTTTTTAAATAATATGAAATGTGGGTAGTTTTTTCTAAAAAAGTCCCAAATGTGGGTAGTTATTGGCAAAAAATCCTTATTTTTGAGTGAAACTTATTAGTCATAATTATACATTTTGTCACTATTCGTTACGATATGTATACAAAAATTTACGTTTTTTCCATTGTTGGATGTATATGTTGCTCGTTAAGAACCTGTTTATTATTGGTTTTTGATGTCGTTGATGACTCTGCAGAATCACCATGACAACTTTGCATTGATCGTTGTCTTTTCTTGAATGTTGCCAATTCTATATTAATTTTTGATGACCTTTTTTGCCCTTTAAAATCAGACATTATTTAATATTTGTTAATGTCATAGTTTGCTGAGGTGTTGATTTAAAATATTCAATATTGTTTCATTACCTATAAATGAGTTAGTACTTATATCTTAACGTCCAATATTAGCTACATTTTCGGTTGCCTTTTCAGTGTTCCTAATTCTGTTTCTCCTTTGTGTAAGAATACACCTCCTAAGAAACCGTGCATGTCTTGCCACATCTGCCTTCTCCATCTTTTCAATTTTTGTTTTTCAGAATATTTGTTTAGTTGAATTGGCTAAAACATATTATTTAATTATAGCTATTAAATCATTCAAAACATTAAAAGAAATTATGAAACGTCAACAATTAAGCATAGATTATAATACATATTCTAAACTTAAATACTCTTATACAAATTACTATACTTGCAAAGTAAACATCAGTTCTAAGCAAAAGGAAACTCGGAGACATTTGTTCATATAATCRTTATCATCCCCTTCTTAACTTTGAAAATCATTGGCTAATAGCCATTGATACTACAAAAACCTCAAGGAGCCGGGGAAAAACACGTACACCACCGTGCAAACAAATAAAATAAAACAAAGTCGAAGGCCCAATTGCCAACGATGTCAGCTAACCAAGTTATAACATCATCCCAAAAGTATGTTTCCAAGTGTCAAAGGTTTCGTAGTACACATTATGAAAAAAGTGGTAACGTGTTTACCTTGACCTTCATGTTAGCTCGAGAAGATTCCCAATCAGTATAAATCACAATGATTTTGTTGTATCTATCCACAAATAATTATGATACTAATTAATATAAATAATTGAGAAGATCCAAAGGAAAGAATTGCTCTAAATTAGAAATTGAAAACGACACTTTTGAGAACAACTCATCTCTATGACTTAGCGAAAACTGATTTGGACCTGATTGCATCATTATTGCATCATTAAAATTAAATTCAATAAATTAAGATAYACAATTTGAAATCCGAACAATGATTGTTTACAGTACACAAGTGAATCTAAATTCACRGAAATCTCAATATTACCAAATCAATTTACTCAGCATTCAAACTTAATGAGTATGTACTAACTATCAAACCTAACCATACACTAAACTAATTTGTGCAGATATTATACTAATCCGGCCAAATCATGAATATATCATATATTTTATTATTTATATTATTATTATTATTATATTATTATTATTATTATTATTATTATTATTATTTTATTATTATTTTATTTATTATTATTATTATTATTATTATTATTTTATTATTATTATATTATTATTATTATTATTATTATTATTATTATTATAAAACGCGGCAAGCGTTACAACCAACAAAAAGATCAAGTGATCTACAAGAGTTGGAGGGGAGCGAGATACTATCTGGGCCCTACTCCTCTAGCTATAACGAAACCCATCCTAGTGAAATGTGAGTAGCTGCACGTGCCCCAATGTCCCGAGCCCTGGAAAAGTCTGAATCCGTTGCAGAAGCGCAACGTCCCTTATCCATTCCCCAAGGAAGAGAAGGAAAAGGAAGGAAACCGTAGCAATAGCCTTACACCTCTCCAAATACTTCTCCGCTTCCGTTGCGCTGCTGTTGCCACACTTGGCCAAGAACGAAATCAAACACACCAATTGCGTCATAGGAGATGACCCCGTCATGTCTTACTCACACATCCAAGTCGTCGTCCAAGAATAGTTGTAAGACATCCGCAGACGAAGAGCCCCGTCGCCATCGCTAGTCAACCAACATTTACTCCTTGCGAGCAGAATCCAGAGTGGAAACAAACGTCAAGAGTGTATTGCGGACAACATTATGGGATGCTTGATACCAACGATCCCAACAGGACACATATTATTATTATTATTATTATTATTGTTTATTATTATTATTATTATTATTATGCATTGAATAGTTTAAAACCAATCTAAAAGATAATTTACCTAATATTTACCTTTAAATTAATTAAGTTTAAAGCAATATCTTTAACTAATTCAAAAAGTTAATCTATCTTAGTTTAGGGTTGTTCAAACAGGGGAAATTGGATGGTTATTTCTGTTGTTGATTTTCTCTTTCTGGCTTTGTAATCTACATATTTGTTTGGCTATGTCACATGTTTTCATTGTTATTCTACTTTCAAAAATATAAATTTAAAGTTTCGTCAATGTTCCAACATTATTATCTTTCCATCTTAATTTTCCAACACTTAAGTTTCGTTAGCAATCTACTCCTCTAAACAATTCTACACGTTTCATGAATGTCATATTACCAACTCTTTATTTTTTAATACCAAATAAAACTTAATACTTTTTTTTTGTCAAAAAAGAAGAATAATAAAGCATTTAAAATAACTATTTACTGAACTTTAATTTAAGAAATAAATCATTCAGAAGTGTTTATATTCATAAATATGAATGTGATTTACATTTATTATTCTTATTTAATATGAAACAAATTATAACCATTCTATAAATCAAATATTCTTGAACTATCATATACACAAATCTACTAACTTTCAATAAAATTTACCATACAATAATTTCTACAGACAAATACTGACAAACGTATAATAATTTCAATATATAGATATACATTTTTCCTAATTAGGTTATGGTTCATCTATAACTTCACCCATGTTATCATTTCCATCTGGATTCCATTCCACAAAAGCCTCAATAAGTTTGATTGCAACATAGTCTAATTTCAAATACCACATTCCCATGTATTGGTATTTGACTGGATTTATCTCTTCATTATCCATTAGTACATCATTATATTTCTCTATGATTGGAATCCATGGTAGGAGGCATGGAATTGTTTTGAAAAGTACATCAATCCTCCTAGCATTAGAATAGAAGTTGTTCCACCCTCTAATATAGAAGTTTCCCCAATCGTTGCATTTGTCTCTATCCTAACCCTTTCAACATAGTCCAGTACTGACTCCCCATGAATCATTATTAGGTTATATGGGTTCATTGGGTGTTCATCCATCTACGTCAAAAAAAAAATGTGTCACACAGAATATTCTACACATCTATATCTATATAACCTTGAATAACTTAGTTTTGGCTTTAAAAATTTTGGAAAGAATAAGTTGTTTATTTTATGTTAACTTAAACGACTAATAACAAAGGTACTTAGTAAGATTTTTGAAAAAAATTATTTCTCTCTAGAAGCGACTGTGAGGCTGTTGCTGTTCGTTCTTGCAAGGTGCTGCTGCTGTTCGTTTTGCAGAGTGAGGCTCTCAGGCCAGGTGCGGCGTCATTGCGGCTTCCGACGACGGTGGCTTCTAGGCTCCCCTATCTCTAGGTCGTTTCTCCCTCCTCTCTCCTTCCATTTTTGGGCACTATGGCACYGAAGAAAGGGCGGAAACCCTTGAATGGAGGGCATGGCAAGGCTTGTTCGAACCTTAATCAGAAGGCGAGTCGACTTGTGGTTGAGGATTTGTTGCTTGATGATATGGCGTTGGACGATGACCGAATCTTATCTCCCAAAGCTTCGCTCAATGAATTAATCGAGGGTTTTCGGATGGAATCGAAGTTCAATGAGTGGTTGTCAATGTTGAACTCGGTGGATGACAGGCCAGAATCATCGATTCGTGGTGGTCTGACACCTTCGGTGTTGGATTTTGGTGTGATTGAGCGGCCTAATGGTAATTCCCTTACTCTAAATGCTGCTGACCCTTTACTACCTTGTACTATGACTGTGCCGAAACCGTTGTTTTCCCCTGCTATTTGTACTAAGGATGTTGTTGTTCCCATGTTGAAATTGGACTTGGCTGATGTTGAGGAGGAGCTGGCCTATTGGAATTTGGCTATTGTATGCTTTGTTCTTGGTGGTAACCCTCACACGAAGGTGTTTGATGGGTTTGCCCGTCGTATTTGGGGGTAAGGATATGGTGGACAAGGTGATTTTTGTGCGAAAAGGGGTGTTTATTGTGCATTTCTTGACCCACGAGGCTCATGCGAACGCTCGTGGTATGAGACATCTCATGTTTAATTAGAAACCGGTGTTGGTGGAGCAATGGGAGGATGATAAGGACTTTACTAAGCCAGCTGTGACCACGGTTACTACTTGGATTCGATTACCTAAGCTTCTTGTTAAATATTGGGGTGTGGATTGTTTGTCTAAGTTGGTTGGATTAGTGGGTAAGCCTATGAAAGAGGACCAAGCTACTCTTCAAAGGGATCGGATTGGTTATGCTCAGTTTCTTGTTGAAGTTGAATTGGGTTCTCAGTTGCCTGAAACTATCACTTTTGAAAATGAGAAAGGATTGGTTGTTTCCCAGGAGATTGTGTATGAGTGGCAGCCTGTTTTGTGCAACTCGTGTGGGGTAATTGGCCATACTCAATCTATGTGCAGGAAGGGCGAAGCGCAGGTGTGGAGGCCTAAGGCTAAGGACCATGTGCCACAAGGTGCTCCCTCGGCTGATATGAGGCATGATGTGGTTGCGGAACCTGATCCGCCAGTGGTTGTGGTTAGGCAAGATGTTGTCACCACTGCTGCTGAGTCGGAGAATTGGCAGTTGGTTGTGCCCATGAGGTCAAAGAAATGAGGTGTGGTGAGTATGGCTCAATCACATTCGCTTATGCTGGAGGTGTTACCTGATACTCTTTATGTGGGGGAGGAGGATTTGGGCTCTAGGACTGGCTTGTCCCCTCAGGGGAATGGATAGGTTTGCCTTATTGAATGTTCGAGGGCTTAATAGCCCTAATAAGCAGATGATTGTCAAGGATTTTCTGCTTTCTAATAAGATTGGTCTTATGGGGCTKTTGGAGACTAAGATTAAACCTATTAATTTCCCTAGATTTTTGCAAACTTTTGGAGGTTCTTGGTGTTGTACCTCTAATTTTCACCTCTGTAGTGGTGGTCGGATTTTGGTTCTTTGGTTACCTGCTGTGTTTCAAATTAATGTTGTTGATGTTGACTCTCAATCTGTTCATTTGGATGTTCTGCATATTGGGACTCAAGTTTCTTTTCTGTGCACTTTTGTTTATGGAGCTACTGATAGTAAAGAACGATTGGCTCTATGGGAGAAATTGGCTGGGTTTTCTTGTTCTCGGCCTTGGGTTGTCTGTGGGGACTTCAATAATGTTCTTTATGTTGATGAGCGCATTGGCTCTCCTGTTCTTCCTCATGAAACTGCTCACTTTTGACAGTGTGTTCATAGCTGTTCTTTGGTGGATATGCATGCTACAAGCCCTGTGTTTACTTGGAGTAATAAGCAGATAGGTGAACCTAAGGTGTTTTCAAAAATTGCTAAAGCTTTGGTGAATCCTGCTCGGATTCAAGCTTTTCCTAATGCTGTTGTTGCCTTTTTTCTTGAGGGATTGATGGATCATTGTCCTTGTCTACTTAATATGGATAAAAGCACTAGTTGTGTTAGGAAGTCTTTCAAGTTTTGTAATCATTGGGCTAATGATGAGCTGTTTCAGTCCACGGTTTTGCAGGGATGGAATGTGCCAGTTTATGGTACTCCTATGTATAGAGTGTGTCGGCGGTTGCAAGGTCTGAAACACCAGTTGAAGACTATGTCTCGTAGTGGTAT
>SNQN01011696.1:0-12849 GCA_008642245.1 Bassia scoparia | reverse complement strand
TATCTGTAGGTGTATTAAGTGGTAAGGTTTAAGTTTGAAATATAAATTGATAATAATTCGAAGATGGTACGTAGGTAAAGTGTTGTGCCACTATTTATAAAAACCAAATTCAAGTTTTGGTCTATGCGCAATAATTCAAACTTTGATTAATCTGATATATTACAAGAATTCTTTAGTATTTGCATTTCAGTAAATTTCTCTTGTTGCATTAAACGGATGTAGTAATAAATTATGGGTATAATAGATCATAGCTGACAAAATAATCACCAGTAAATTCAAGAGAATATAAATAATATTATCTTTCAAGAGAAAAATTGTAAATGATTAATTAATTTTCTTTAAAAATTATCTATGTTTTTAATGATTTGAAATTTTATGTATAGAAATGGAAGTCAATCTTAGTTCTTGCCCATTGAATGTATCATAATGGTGTGATTAATCAACTCTAAATGACATAATTTCGACTTGATTTTAACAGCATTGAAGGAGCACTTCTCTTTGGTCAAGCCATGCTATCAAATAGTACAATCCGTCTGATAATTGAAATAAGCGCGATTCAGTGAGCTCAATACACAGTAACAAGAAATGAGGAGATGGAAGCAGAGTTGAAATATTGATCAAAACAATGAATATTGATCGTATATGAATATATTTTTATGTACTGGGGAACATGATAGATAAATCATGAATTTGTTTACGGAAAAAACATTGAATCTTGTGAACGAAATAGCATTGAATTACTTGTACCGTAAGAGGGTGAATATTTAGTACTTGAATAGAAGTAAACTTGAATTGTTTTGCCAAAACGATTGAAAGGTTGAATGTGATAGAACTGACCATTAAGCGAATTAAAATTAGATATGTTATTAAAGAATAGCTGAATAAAATATAACAAATGTTTTTGATTTCAATATATTGTTTTTCTATTAGAGTATTCCTTCGCAAAATGATTTGATTGTTCAATTAATATAGATCATTCATTATTATTCTTCATGTAGGATGACCAATATAGATAAAGTGATGATCTGAGGGGTGAAACAAGATATGTTGTGCGAATCAAAATATTTAAAAAGTATACAAAAAATGCAATTTATAGCTACTTCAATTATAACGGGGATTAAAAACAAATATCCTATTTGAAGAAAAATACACAGCGCTTTAAAGTACTCTATCATATTAGACAGACAAAAGCGAATATATTTAACCATCTCATTTTACCACGGTCATGCAAAAATGGAAAACTCATTTTAGTTGTTTCGGTCATCAATTAGTATTCACTTTGGTTTATACCAAACATTTCTATCTTCTCGAATACATTATCAAACAGATCTCTAATGTTTTTACTCTCAAAGTTCTTAGGGTTTACAATGCCTAGGGGTTATCGTAGGAAGTTTTCGCATGCAAGGACCATCTTACAATATTTGAAAGATATAGGTGAGATTTCGAATTATTCAGGATTGATGTATCGTCTTGTCTTAGGGTCGATCCATCTTCACGGAAGCTTTATGTGCGGTTTTGGTTAGGGCTATTTTTTGAATGCAGATTTTTGAGGAAAATTCTATGAGGTTCTGATAACCTTTTGATCGAAGGAGAAAATGAAATATGATGTGAGGAGGATGAAGAGAAGAGGAGAAATGTCCGCGACATAAATCTGATGCTTAGAAGGGCAGTCTTGCACTAGCTACACTATTACACGGAGGCTGATGTGCAGTGCCTTACGGTTAGCTTGGAGTAACAGGGAAGGTTATTGAGTGGTGAATGGAACCGTGCAACAACTTTATTAATTTCCAATTAATTTCTCTAAGCATGTTAGAACAATAGGAAAACACAGTTATCGGATGGAACGGTGCAGCTGGTTTCGTATTGAGGATACCTTCGCTTGCTATGCACTAAATAGATGGGATACAACATCCGGATGATTGTTTTTCAATGGAGAAGATTTGGAGAGGTTGCAGCTACTTCTAATATGTACTAAAAGTTACTAGGCTAACGTATTTCCAATGGTAAAATACTTTTTAGGCGCGACCGGATAAAAGGGAGATTTCCTGGGTATTGATCGAAAGAACGGAACTCTTAGGGGGACAAAAAATACTTATTCGTTTTTGAGGTGGATCATTGATTCGAAACTTTAAAGCGTTGTCGAAGATGAATCAAAAGAGGGCAAAGGTGTACTAACGTCTTACATTATGACAGCTTATGGAACTAATTCTGACCAATGGTGTGGCAATGACTTGGGCATACGTGTCACACGGTAGTCCACATAATGAGAGTCTTACAGGTGGGTGAAGCTTATTGGACTTGGTTGAAGTTTCCAATTCGATAAACAAGTTCATGGATGAAGGCTGAAGTAAGAGATGCGTCAAACCAATATGTGCTACACACTGAAGGGAATCTGATTACATAATAGGTAGGAAAAATGAGTTTTGACAGCAAAGGATACGACTTACTCCTGAATATAATTTGTCGTAGCTAAAGCATGGATGAAGCTATAAATGAAATGGAAGTGCTAGATGACAAAAATTCTAGGTCGCAGGCGGGGGAGGCGTTGACCTCTGTTGGTGAAGGAAAGGCTTCGATTATGATGGGGAATTAAATGGTCCGGAGGTTGCAATGGAGACGAAGCCGACTGAAAAAGAGGTAAGTGGATGGTGTGGTGAGAGCAACATAAATGGCCTAATTAGGCACCAATAGAATTTTATAGCCTAGAATTGCGAGGGTTGGGAACAAAGGCATTCTCATGTCAGTTAGACGCATTGGTCATTAATGGGAAATCCTCATGTCTAGGTTCTTCTTCAGAGCACTGAGCTCTTATATTAATAGTAGATGGAAGAATATATAATGCGGTTGAGTTTTAGAATGAGGTATAGCTGCTGTGAGGGTGTGCTGTTGAGGTTGATGTAAAAGGAGTGGGGTGTGATTTATTAGTATTTTGGATGACATTTTTATCTCTTTTTTTCCGGAAGTTACGTATTGTTTTTCAAATTATTCATCCAATAATTATTGGTTGAACAATTATATTTGAGAACCATGCTAGAAAACCAAAAAAAATAATGAATATTTCATTCAAAACGTTGAACATTGATTATTGAAAATTGAATATTTAACACTGAACTTTTATTTATGTATGAATAAAATGAACATCAATTTACATTTTTTTATATCAACGGTATTCCTTATRGAAATAAGACAATAAAGTGTCGAWATAAGGATCTACTGCCTTCACATTTCTTGCAAGACTTGACCCTTCACCCTAACAAATAAGAAAAATAACCATCATAAGTACAAATATTCAACATTATTTGGAAATTATTCTATAATTTAAATAAGTATATTTATATTACACGAGTGGATGTAGCATTTGTTATTGGAAGAGATGCAATATTTGCTTGCATATTTGTCTCCGAAGTAGTAGTCTTCTTATTGGACTTTGTAGTATTTTTTTTATTTGAAGTATTAGTTAGGTTAATAATACCTATGAGTCCTGAATTTGGAGTCATTGGATGCACAAAGCTAGTAACACCCGGATGATTCTCCTATGATTACAAACACAAGGTAAATTTTTTTTAAAAAAAAAAACTACAGTATAATAATATTCAAACTTTAATACTAAATATTCAACAATTACCTTAAGAGTGTTTTGAGCAGAATTTTTAGCCAGGTCAGCATATATACCAGTGCTTTTCCTCTAAGCTTTTGCTTTATTACAAGCTTTTTCCWCAACTCCTTTCGGTCTTATATTCCTTTGATATTTATTTTGAGCTAAGGGAGGATCCTTAATGTTTAAATGAGAGAGATCAATGTCTTCATCATCTCTATCTTCATGACCAAAATCTATAGTGCCCCTCAAACTTTCAACCTTCTCTTTAAGCAATYCAAATGAATTTTCAATATCAGATCTCGCGAGAGGGATATCTTGACAAGCATTTAACAAGATGAATAAATTCCTTAGCATTTGAGCTGTCCAAATTGATGAAGCAACAATTTCTGATGACTTGTTGCAATGATCTTTAATAGCTTGACAAGTCATTGCACTTTTACACCACCTCTTCAATATGTATTGTTGAGGGATACGATGGACACAATGCGCATGATATATACAAAGAGAATGCAAATATAATATGCCAACTTCARTAAAATACTTGCAAGTACATGAAAGTAGGGGTGCAAATTGGTTTTGAAAAGTCCAAAGTCCAATCCAATCCAGTCAAAATTATCGGACTGGATTGGACTTTTACGCTCATCGGATCAGACTCAAACTCAAATTTCAAAATCCAATTTTTGTTCGGACTAGACTTGGACTCAACTCTTTGGAGTCCAAAAATCCAAATAAGTCCAAATTATGTACTCTTTGGAGTACATTAATTATATATATATATTTATATTTATATAATTATATTTATGTACTAAAAGTTAAAACACTAAAATCTCATAGAAATGGGCTTTGTAAATCCAAGCCCATAAAGACCATAACTCTTAAAAATTCCTAGTAAAACCGTTATTCCCTTATTGCCTTTTCTAATTGATAACATTGAARAATCTAGGCTTGTTTATTTTTAATTAACTATTTTGTGATGTTATATGGTACTTCAAATGTAATGCTTTTTAGGTATGTTTGCRTTTTTTTATTATTATTATGACTTTATTTAGTATTATATATGTTAACAAGTATAATTATCATTTAATTGCATAAAAAGTAGAAAACAAAAGATCGTTGAAAAATTGGATCGGATTGGATTGGATTTGGACTTTAGAAAARTTATTCGGATCGGACTGGATCGGACTCCAACAAATATTGGATCGGACTCGGACTCAAAAAATCAAGTCCAATTATTTTTGGATTGGATTTGGACTTGACAAAGTCCAATCCAGTCCATCCAATTTGCACCCCTACATGAAACAACATGTGACTCTTTGTTGAAACTTACTTTATGCTTTATTATGTCAATTGTAGGCCTCCAAACATAGTATATAAACACTAGATCAAAATGAAAAAACAATGTTTGATTTTTTTTTTTTTTTGTAAAAATGGAGATAATATATCTGAATACTGAATGCAACAATTGAATATTGTTTTTGTAAAATGATATTCAGTACTAAAACTAAATTCGAAAGTAGTATATGAATACTTTTCATCACTTCTAAACCTTATGAGCACAAGAGTGCCCAACAAATGCTCTTCAAAATAATTTGTAAATTTCTCTGTGTTAAAACCTCACGACAGCATAAGTATTTGAATTTGCAAAACCAATGACGATTGCCTCTCACATTCTCAAAGTCTCTTGACCATTTTCTCTACTCTCCATTCGTTGACACATTTGTAAAGCATGAATAAAAGTCACACAACCATCCTCTTCCTCATTTGTGAAAAATGAAATCTCTACTCACTTCTTTTTGATGAGAAAGCTCCCCCAGAAAATATTTCTATGCTGTATAGGCACCACTTTTCCTTAGAAGGACAAAATTACAACCAAGTATTGCTTAAACAATATATTCTGCATCATGCTAGAAAAAAAGACAAAAAGAAAATGAATTGCATTCAAAATAGTTGAAGATTTTTTTGAAAACTGAATATTTACAGCTGAACTTTTAAATATATTATAAGTTAAATATTGCATACATAACATTGAAGATTGTGAATCATAAAATTGAATATTCATTACTGGAAAATAAATTAATATTTTAACCTTTCCAAAGATACTGAAAATCATCTAGTGTATCGCAATAGTAAATAATCAAACAATTTCGGAATCCTTCCATACTCTGAGATGTCCAATTTAGAAATCGAATTATGATCAAGATGACACTTGCATAAACGATTGGGATGTTGGAAAACCATCGTTATTGCAACAGCCATGCAGCAGATGTTTCCGCTCATATTTTGATAAGAGAGATGCATTACTATGAGACACAAAAAAGGACTCAAACAGCCGTACAAATGATTCAATCCTCTCATCAACACAAAATCCATACCCAACAGTACATTACTGCAATGGATGTTCATGTCAACAAATTGCACAAATCAACCCATATTTGTTTTCCTATATTTGTATCAAATACTAATAATCCCCAAAATTCTCATAATCGCGTTTCATCCTTGCATCTCTCCAAAAAAGCTTATTGGATTCCATCATTTTCAAACTCAAATCATTAAAAAAATCTATTCTTTAGATGCCTGTAAAAAAATGACAATAATATAATATTTATTGTGTACAATAAAAACTGAAGATAAATATTGCATACAAATGTTGAATATTTTAAACATAATTGAATTGTGATTGGTATAAAAGAATATTAGAGAAAAATACCTTTAGCAAATAGAAGAATAAGGTTTTACAATATTCAGCTTCAGTTTACAACTCCTAAAGCAAATTATAAAACATCTTCAAAGTGAAACAAATTTGGTATCCTCCAACTTCTTTCGAACTACTCCATACCCAATTCACTTACTTGAACATTGCTTGCTTCAAATACATAAACGTATATTCTTCAGGAACATTCCTTGAGACTAATCAAATTTACATAGTAGAGAATCAACTCATGATTGTGAATCATCTCATGTCTACAAACAGTCCACAAATACCATTTTCTCTATCCTAAACTGAATGAAGCCTTGAACCACACCTAGTATCGGCTCTGTATTACATATTCTTTCCTTCTCATATTCTGAAACCTGCTTGAATATAAATCTTCTCATATTCCAATTGCGATCTACACAAGCCTTGTTTACCTCCACTAACACTAAAACCCAATCTTATATGCATACACATTGTACAATTTAAAAGCCTCTTCATCACTATTAACAGACATTCACGACACATTTTGCTCTGTCTCGCAAAACAAACACAACCCTACGTAAAAACAAATAGTTAATTCAATACTTAAGACAAATATTCAAATAATAGAATAAATCTAAGTGTTAAACTGAATTGAAATTGAAAAATGAAGCTGAAATTGCATTCAAAAACTTGAAGATTGATGAAGAAATTTGAGTATTAACAATGAACTTTACGAATGAACAATGTATAAGTTAAATTGCACCGAATATTGAAATTGATTATAAATTGAAATTCATACTGGTAAATAAAATTAAAATATATGAATACAGACGTCGAATATTCTTAATTACTTGTAAAACTGAACATTACTACGAAATAAAATAAAAATGAATGCGAAATTAAAAATGAATTGCGTAAACTTCCATAAAAACTCATACAATTTAAATAACAAATCTACAAAAATAATTTCATCATAATCACAAATCTCAGTATCAAATTAAATAACAAAGGCAATAACAAATATTCAAAAACAAATACATAACTTGAACATTGAAACTCACTCTGTTTTCAGCATCATTCATCCTATGCATGATCTTCAACATTACGATCTTCGTTCCTTGCATGATCTTCACTTATTGCTGATTATGTCATCAATTCATCTTTATTTGATCACTTTAACCTAATATAAGAAATTTGAAGAATGAATCAATATATCAAATGCTAGAATTAGGAAGAGAAAATTCTTTCTGAAATTTAGGAAAAATGAATCTTAGAGAGAGAATATAAAAATTGAGGATTTATTGAAGAGTGAAAATGGGAAGTAGAAGCTGAGTTTTTTTACTCCTCATAACACGGTTTCTTTATTGAGAGGGGGGGGTTCAATGTATTTAAGTTCTAGGGTCCAAGCAAGACCAATCCAATCCAAAAATAATACTTACGCTATTTCTTTTAAGGCGAGAATGGCTGGACTAGATTGATTTGTAAGTCAAAATCCAATCCAAAAAATAATGAACTGATTTTTGTTCGAGTCCGATTCAATATTTGTTTGAGTCTGATCCAGTCTAATCCAATTAAATTTTCTAAAATCCGAATCCAAGCCAATTCGATCCAATTTTTCAACGATCTTTTGTTTTCTACTTTTTATGCAATTAAATAATAATCATACTTGTTAACATATATAAATACTAAATAAACTCATTATAAAAAAAAAAGGCAAACATGCCTAAAAAGCATTACATATGAAGTACCATATAACATTACAAAGTAGTTAATTAAAAATAGACAAGCCTAGAATGGTCAATGTTCATCAATTTCAAAGATAACCTAATACTAAATAAACTCATAACAATAACATGTATAAGTAATGTTCATTCATTTACGATTTTAGTGTTTTAACTTTTACATATAAACAATTATATTTATAAATAATTAATGTATATAATTTGGACTTATTTGGACTTTTGGAATCCAAAGAGTTGAGTCCAAGTCTAGTCCGAAAAAAATTGGATTTTGAAATATGAGTCTGAGTCCGATCCAATGAACATAAAAGTCCAATTCAATTCGAGAATTTGGACTGGATTGAATTAGACTTTGGACTTTTCAAAACTAATTTACAGRCCTAGTTCTTTTGAACTTTTGGATGGTTCACTTCAGCTTAGTTCACCTCAATTCAATTTCTCATTATATTATGATATTATGAAATTATTATTAGGTGTTTGTAAGCTTTCTATGGGTCAATATTTTGGATTCAAATTTTAAAAATTTTACTTTGTTGCAACTTGCAAATTCACTTGTGATTAGTCAATACATCTTGTGTATGTTTAATATCTTTCTTGTACTCATCTCACAACCACCACTACTTATCACTATTGGTGCCAGTAATTGTGATAGATTGATAGGTTTTGTTGTTTCTCTCATTGTCATATGATACTGACACAAAATTTCATTGATCTTGTGAAGTAAACTTATACTCCGTGTGACAAGCGCAAACCAAGCTTGTTACAACAAAAAAAGAGAATAACGCGTTTGCTTGCGCCTACTAACCGCAAGAGTATGCACCCGATTAAGCAAGCATCATATTAACATTTTCTCCGTTGACGATAAAATATGCACTTTCACTTTCAATCATAAAAAAATTGAGTTTGTATTCATACAACATTAATATTGTATATTATTAATAGTACACGTTCAAATTAATCCAACAAGCATAAATATATTTAAATCTGTAATCAGTAGGAACATATACAAAAGAAACTTGACTTTCCGAAATTAAAAAGTTTCCAGGATATTTCCTTTCTACCTGCCACTCAATATGATATTATCACACGTAATAAATTTCCAGTAATTTCCTCCTCTTTCCTTTACTCGGAAGATTTAATTGTTAAGAAATATGGAATCAACACAATTAGTCAGAGCGCATGAAATGTCAAACCCAAATTGTCCATTGACTTCATCTTTCTCTCTAGAAACTTTGCTAGTTGAATATTCGGCAACTTCATTTGACAAAATCTCTCTTTTTAAATCCTATTTGAAATACCCCCCATTACACTTCCTCTATTTCCAGACAATCCGGAGAAAAAGAATTCAATACCTAAACCCTGAGAACTCTTTAGAAACAATTCGTGATTATCCACTGTAAATAACAAAAAAATACAAATGAATGATTACTTCACATCATTCTCCCTGACAGACAAACAAACTCTGCGCACAAGAGATGGGTTGGCAGAGCCGAGCAGAAGCCTCGAAAAGTTCTTCCAACGATTGGACAAGATCAACCAAGACTTTGAAGAGCGACTTGAGACTCCATGGCAACGAGGCAGGCCATGAAGCACCAAGACTGCCCACCATCGGTATGAAGGCACTCCGTGTCCAGATGACATGATGTAGCCCAGACTCTGAAAAAGGCTAAACTCATCAAGGACCGCCTACACCTAACAAGTCCAACGATAGTAAGCGACCCGCCTGATTTGCCCAGCAGCTCAACAGACCGTACCAACCTCAGTTGTTGGGGGAGGAAAAAACTAAAAAAGATGGAGGAGTTCAGGAGCTGAAGAAGAAAATCACGAAGAGTATAAAACTTATCAGAGAGTACTCACGTAGACAGGGAGATCCTAATAGAAGACAGTTGATTGTTGAGTAACTTAGAAGGAAAACATTTTCAGAAGCAATTTCAACAGTAGTACTTCTCTTTCATACTTCGTATATCAGAACGTCTATACTCATCAAGGATCATAGCTAAAAGAATATATAGTGTATCAAAATAATGCATGAAACGAGTTAAAGATTATTAAGGAATGCCATCTGATGAGGGTTCAATCTATATCCCTCATTAATTATTCACTTCAACAAATGTGAAAAAACAACCACTTTCATCTCCATCTTAAATACAATTCTGTAAATGAAAAAACCCAATGAACAGAAGACCACAAAGTATTGCTTTCCAATATAAAGAAATCCTGAACTCCTGATAAAGAAGAAAGTAAATTAACACCACATTAATTAGAATGATGTAAAATATTAAACAACGAGACAAGGCTAAACATATAAGAGAATTTTGTTTGTATTGCAGGGTAGACAGATTTAGTATACAATGCGAGTTCAAGAAAGGCACGATGCTTCAAGATATTGAAAAAACTTGAAGGATCCATCAAAATCTGTCTAATCGCTGTGCTAGCTCAGCATCAAGGAGCATAAGACGACATATAGGCTATGTGACAGAAGCTAATTCGTATGTTCGGAAGAACAGGGCCATTGCAGGAAGCCAGAGCACCAGAAAACACCCGGAAATGGATTGCTTGCCATAATTCTTTCTATTCATCATATTATTATTGTCCTCACTATCACGCCATGAGAAGTATAACAGTGCCTCTCCAATTGCAAGAACACCATATATAGATATCCTAAGCCTGTCTTTTACGGAGTCTACCAATAATACACTTACTTCAGCTTTCTTTACTTTATTTTTCTTTCTTGCTTTAAATTTTTGTCGTTCTTTATTGTCTATTTTCTTTAAATATGATGGTATTTGTGAATAGCACTCAATGAACGTTTGACTGTATACATTATGAAAACAGAAGGTATACAGTTCAAACTGTGCTATGTTAAGTACACAAGTCTGAACTTGTTATATACAATTCCAAGTTTGCATATGCCAATGGATAATTAGATTGCTAATATGAGTTAAAGGATCATTACTAGTAACGAAAATCACCACACTTGAGACATTTCATAATCACACAATAATACAAATATAAAATTCAAAAAGCTCATAATAGCAAATATAGCAAATACTAATAACTTCATAATTACCATCTATTGCAAAAAGCTACATTAAAGCAAATTTAAATTTGCATTAATTGCCAGTAAGAATCCTACTCATCATTGACACATTCCACTTCATCAGATGAACAAAACAAGCCTGAAGAGAACAAAACAAACTAATCACTTGCCCCAAACAAGGATCATTTCCATATAACAAACATCTAAACCAAAAAACAAAATAATCAAACTCACTCTCATTCAGAAGCATGTTAGGATACTTTCTGACAGGAACTTCGACCATTCAGACAAAAAGAGCGCCCTCAAATGAATCTCAAAGAAGGGCGTGTAATTGTAGAAAATTCATTGGACCAAGTTAGAAGATCAGCTCTTCGGAGCTCGGAAAACCCAAGTCTTAGCTGCCTCGACAAAATGCCCACTCATTTTGTTGAAAATGTTCTTGAGAAAATTCCACATCATTTTCAATTGTCTTCCATGACCTTCCCCGCCCGATTTCACGCGAACCCATGCTACCCCTTTCCGGTTTCGACGACCCGATGTCTTAAAACAGCCTCATCTCAATGTTCTTGCAACAGAAGTACCCTGATGCTGATTTGCAGTTCCTCAAATTATAAAACAAACAACTTCCAAAAATAATCAATGGCGTCGCATCCATATAACAATAAAAAGTTAATAAGAATTAAAAATATGTTTTAAGCTCTCCTTTATATAATGCGGCCGTATTACTGGAGTTGAATGAAACCACGCATAGCAGCAGCAAATTATACATGAGTGAACTGAACTAGACCTAAACAACTCAAAACCCTAAATAATTCTAAAACCCTAAGTCAATCAATGGAGTTGTAAACAAGCATTCAACCCTAAAACATACAAAAGCCAAGAATCAATTTAATTTCAACGCATAKATAAATAAACACCGGTCATTTACTAAGTTGCTAATCAATTAATCTTATCACTAAGTAGAACAAACAACGAATGAATTAACAACGAAGGATATGCATGAGATAAACAACTTACTGTGATTCTGACTGATTCGGCTGAAGCTCAGAGCGAGAGAAATAGTTGGAGAGGAGATTTAGCACTAGAAGTCTAGAATAAAATCACAGCTTTTATGATTTTATCCAACTTTTATTTAATTTTTTAACTAAAAAATTAACAAAAATAATTCCTTCTTTGAATAATCTCACCTTTGCTCCCCATCTTTCAATTTTGTGAAATTTCTAAACACTCGTGGAGATTGATTTAATCTAGTATCTGTCTTTAGGAGTGCACATCGGTCCAAGACCGGTCCAAACCGGAGACCGGACCTGAAAAAATCCGTTTGGTCCGATCTGTACTTGATTTTTTCAGATCCGTGCATTATCAGACTTTATGAACCGTGCATTGCACGAGTATTATACTAGTATAGTAGTATTACAACATACAACCCCCTCCGGTCCTCCCTAGTCTACAAGTGTTTTTTTTACTTGTTTTTTTTTCATTTCTTTTATTAGTTGACAAATATATTTATATTTACTATATTTATTTAATTAATGTAAATCTAAAAAATATATCCGATTAATTAGTTATTAGTATATACACCCCCAACCTATAACTCCTACACTCAAAGTTGGTTATATATTTGTGTATGAGTATTAGGGCTGTCTCTTATACACATCTAGATGTGTATAAGAGACAGCACTCAAAGTTGGTTATATATTTGTGTATGAGTATTAGGGCTGTCAATTTGGTTATCAAGCTGATTATTGAACTGAAATAACTGAATATTTAACTGAATTAACTGAACTGAAATGAA
>SNQN01011695.1:0-18170 GCA_008642245.1 Bassia scoparia | reverse complement strand
AAATTAGATTGGATATTATTATGTATTAATGATTAGCACTTGTATTTTGGTGTTTGTGAACTAAACTTTGTAGTTAAATGTTGGTAGATTGTCTTCTTGTTGAATTTTGTACTTTAAACACTTGATCCAAGTACTTAATTTTATCGTAGATTGAAATTCAAAATTTAGAATTCCTTGTTTTCCCAAACAAGAATTTGGAATTTGAAATTTGAAATTCTCAAGTTTGCCAAACATGAAACTTGTATTTGAATTTCAGGAATTGAATTCAATTATTTCAAATGAAATAAAAAAAAAAACTTATCCAAACGCAACCTTAACTTATTTTTAAACATTTTTGTAGAATTTTTCTGATTTTTTCTAAGCGTTTTTGGCAATTTTCGGAATTTTCAACAATTTAATTAATTTTGCGATAATTAATTAAATTATGAAAACAATTCCAAAATTCACAAAAATTTTCCACAACACATTATTTTTCACAAGGACTTTTGACATATTTTTTCCATTATTTTTCGATTTATGGTTTAATATTTATTAATTTCTTAAGCAAAAACGCAAAACCGAGCAAAGCGATCTATCCTGGGAAATTTCACCTCGGGACACGCGTCCCGAGGAAGCCGAAAATCCCAAGCATTGTGGTAATATAAGCCATAATCGCAATAATATCAACTATGATCGTATGAAATCAGGTATACATTTAATACGATTAWATTACGATATTATTTAATTACAATCTCGTTATTCGAGGTAAAACAATCTCGAATATCGCAATAATATCCGACGCAATCGCAATAATATTAGATAATAATCTTATAAATCACGTACGATCTTATTACTATCATTATTCATGCGCAATCACCATTCGAGGTAAGGAAAATCGGCCAAAATCCAGGTTGATAATGGGCGCAATGCGCCCAATTTTTATGCGCTATATCGCCAGTTTTTTGTTTTGCCGATTCGAACCTTGTTATAAATAGGGCAGCCTCCCATAATTTCTTTCACGGCGAATTCTATTTGGACGAACTCTCTCTCACTTGCGTCCAACTCTCCTTCCAAACACCTCAAACCCATCCACACATAAAACTACATTCAAGGCTTTTTGTAATAGATCTATGGACGGTCTTTCAAGAGTTCTAAAGGTTCGACAAGGTTCCTAAGGTCGAAGCTCGTCTTGGTGCTTCGACCATCGTGTTAACGAGGTAGGTTTGGAGCCAACGCACGTCTCAATTCTACCCCTTTTGCATTGTTGTTTAGAAATCGGACTTTCTATGTAATTTGCATGTAAACTATAACAAATAACTTGCAATTCAATTAAAAGCATCCTTAAGGCATAACTTTGAATCCCTCGTATGAGTGCTCGCATGCTTTGTCTCACAACAATAATATGCTTTAACAAAGACCTGCAAAATTTGTATTTCACGCCCTAATAAGATACATGGACAACCGCATAGGTCTCTGGAATACGAATTAAAACACATGCCACAACAACTAGACACTATTTTGCATAGTATTCTGTTACACAACCCACCAGTAATTTTGCATGCTTAGGGGTTTAAAACGAAAATAAACTGTTTGTTTGTAGTCTTTTTCGACAATGAACCGCAATACTGGTAGAGGCCGATATATGTGAGGGGGGGGGGGGGGTGTATGTGTTGTGCACTACTTCACCCTTACCTTATCCCTAATCATACTTTTGGTGCACTACCAGACATGGAGTCCTTCGTTTGCTTTAACGCAATTTTAAGCAAGGCTTAAAACGGGTTCCGAGCTTCCGCAAAAAAGTGCGGTGGCGACTTTACCTTTACTCATTTCGAGTATAAAAACAACTTCGTTATACTCACATATGCAAAAAGCAAAAATTCAATTCTAGCAAACAAACCGAGCCGCCCTTAAATTGGTACCCCCGGAGCAGAGTACCGGACCAGTCCAGCCGGTGATTGCCCCGACGCCCGTACAGTTTTGCACAAGCAATTTCATTGAACTGCTATAGTTAGCAGTCGTGTGAGCAGCTATAGGTGGTTGCGAGGAACAGGGGATGGCTTAGGTGCATAAAACCTCGTTAAATTTTTTATGTTCATTATATTATTTTACCTGTGTACAAAATATTCTTTTGTTGTTCTCATATCAAAATTGAAGAAGTTTTACAACATTCGTCAAATATCAATCCACCTCCATGTTAGTATGTTCTGTGCACTTTCACTTTTATGGTTGCACTTTCAAAAAAAGTTTGCAATTATATTAATATTTTCTGTTCAATGTTGTCGAACGACGATTGAGAAGTACTCCAAGTAATAAAATTTTAAACTCTTGATAAAAATGTCTCTCAACGGTATAGGTTGATCAAAGCCTCTAATCGAAGCTCACTAAAAGTCTAAAATGAAAGAACTTGAAACTTAAATCCTAAACTAAATTACCTTAATCTTTTGACCAAGTTTAACTTGATCCAACTGCCGCCTTACTTTTGACGTAGCTATGTAACGATGGACCCTTCTACTAAACGATTGCTGTCATTATTAAACAAACACATAAAATCGTTAAAAATCAGGAATAATGTATTCTAGTTATAGTTAAGAAAGGTGAGACCATATAATGAGAATATAATAATTAACGACCACAAATAAAAAATTTGAGATAATCACATAAGACAACCTGCTATTTTTCTTAGGCTTAATCTGCTTTTATTGTTATCCACTCTATCCATGTATGATCCAAAAATATTGTACTACGTCTAAGGCCTTGCTATTCGCTTCTTCTGTAAAAATCTTTGCCAATTAAACCATTCGATGGCTGTTTTGAAGTCCTTTTTGAACCGATAGAAATGACTGCATTCAACAAGTATGCATATTAGCACAAACATTAAAAGCCGAAGCTAAATAATTAAATAAATAGGCAAAATTGACCGCAGCAACCACAAACTTGGGGCAACGTGCACAAAAACACACAACTTGAAACTCGTGTACAATGCATAGCATAAATGACATATTTTACAAGTAACTGAGCTTCAAATAGGTGCACCTGAGGTTCAAGTTGGTGTTGTCATGTGTCCACAAATTCAAATTTATAGCTATGCATGTGTACCCGAGCTCCAATTTGGTCTGTTAGTGCTTTCGATCAAGTTGGTGCTATTTTGGTGCACCTCGTACAGTTCGTGTTATTGCAGCCATTTTTCCAGATAAATAAATACGATATCACAAGAGAACTCTTTTTATATTGGTCAAGATACAATTCTATGGAGCATATTTATATAGCTAGTGCATATTTTTTTTTATACAACTTAGGTGCATCCGGTGCACAATAACTTTATTGTGCATCAACTTATAGTTCCCTTTAACTAATATAATGACGTTTTATTCCGTTTTATAACAATATGTACATGATGAATTAAAAAGTTACTATATGCGATCATAGAAATCAATATAATTTGATGCACAATAAATTTAATATAAACCATATGCACTTAAGTTTTTGCGTATTTTTTATTCTCCTGAAATCGAAAAGGAAGTTCCAACTAATTAAGTATAATTATTTGTCACTCTCACATCTCCATCAATATAAAAAAATTTCAACCATGTAACTAATTAGAGGTGTGATTGGTGGTGTCGTGCGTTGAGTAGTGGTGGATGTTGGAGTGGTTTTGAGGTTGGTATATTGGTGGTTTGGAGTGGTTTTGAGGTTGGTATATATTGGTGGTTTGGAGTGGTAGTGTTGGAGAGAAGGTGTGAACGAACAAATGGTTATTTTAGAAAAAATTTCAACAACTATCCATTTTTTTCCACTTTTGAAAAAAAACTACCAGATTGTTTTTTATAACAAACAACTACCCATATTTTCAATTGTTTTTTGCGAATCATTACACACTTTTGAATTTGATCGCTCAACACCGTATTAACCATCACTAACCACCCCAACGTACGAACCCAATTGCAAAACCACCCCACTTTGTGGTTTACCACCTCCAAAACCACCCAACACCCATCAAAACAACTCAACGACCTAAACCTCGTCACACTTAGGTTTTAGCCTTTTCTCAGCTATCCATTTATTTTTTGGTCATAGTTCCTTCACAAAAGATGTCGTAGTTCTCGTAAAAATACATGAAATAGGCTTAAGAATCACATGATTTGGAGTTGTTTTCAAGTAATTATGTCTTCCGCAAGTTTAAAAATCAGAAAGTGGATAGTGATTCGCAAACAAAACATAAAAAGTGGGTATTTGTTTTAAATAAAAAACAATCGGGTAGTTTATTTCAAAAGTGACAAAAAAGTAGGTAGTTGTTGACAATTTCGCCWTATTTTAACAATATTATTTGCTTGCTTAATTTTATATTTTCTTGGACATTAGTTCCTCCCTCATAAATAGTTTTTGCTCGAACAAAAGGTGTCTTTGAAAAAAATCWATTAAATATATAAACATTAAAAATTGGATTTACATTTTTGGGGGAACATGTATACATGCATAATATCAAGCATAGAGATAATTGCATACCCCTTAGTCATGAGTGAAGTCACACTTAAACTCTCATTAAGAGCCGAAAAACCATGTTCTGCTGCTTTTGACGCGGCTTCAAACGACGCTAAAATAAAAATTACCAATAATTTACTATGACAATTTATCAAAACTTTAATTGACATTGAGAGGAAAAGAATTGCTACTTACCTGCATATTTTTTAAACCCTAACAAAGCTATAGCCCTTGAATACCAAGATGCGGCACAATTAGGATTTTTATCAATTGAAAGATCAACTATTACCAAATCTTCAATAAACTTTGGCCATAGATTTCCCCACCTATCAAGAGATGACAAATAAAATAAATACAAGGTTATGTATATGGGATCGCAAGGCAATTTGTTCGGKGTTGAACCACACATCACAGCAATGATTACAATTAGTTGAATCAAGTACTATTCAATTTAAGAACTATCAGAAATCGAAAGACCCCTGTTAAGGGCTCTAGGTGYCAACAATTTTAAAGACCAAGATATCTTTKAATGTTAGATCTTACACACTATTATAATTTTATCAAATTAGAATTATTGTTATCTAGTTCAATAATTATTGTATTTCTTGCTTTTCATTTCTGTTGCAAAAGTCTTATAGCTTGTTATTAATAAAATAGTTTCTTCCCCTCATAAAAAAATCGGCCGAAAAAAATTAAACAAGATTTTGCTCCCTTCGTTCCTAAAAACTTTCTATATTTGAGAAAGTAGTAGTGTTACAAGTTTATTGCATTTATTTTATATACATTGATGGAACTTAAACGTGTTTGATTCAACCGAACAAGTATTGTAGTGGTGCGGACTCTTAGGAGAGTTAGTTGTGGTGGCAAATGGCTCGTTTAAGTGATTATTGTTATTTGTGTCATGTTGTTTAATGAAATAGAAATAATGTGGTCCTATTTTTATAAGCAAGGTTAAATAAGTATTTTACCAAGCAAAAATTATTGAAATGGGTAAAAAGAAGTGTACGAGTAATGTGAAAAATAACGTAAAAGAATGTGAGTGACCTTTCTAAAACAAAGAAATTTGTAGTGTTTATAATATTTGTTCTTACAAATAATTAGAAAATTTTGTCCAAATAACTTAGTTTTGGCCTAATTTTGCGAGAACAATTTGATTTTCAATTTTTTCGAAAATAACACCTACTTTATTTAACCATTTTCTTTGCTAACAAAAGACATTTAACCCAATTCCAATGTTGACTTGTTTTTCAGATACTTCCTCCGTTTTTTTTAGTTGCCCCGTTTGACTTTTGCACTATTCACAGGAAGCACTTTGACCAAGTTTTGTGCTTTACACGTAATGAAAAATATAGTCAAATGGATCTCGTTAGATTCGTCTCGTTAAATATATATTAATATCTAGTTTTTTATATTTTCATTAATCATAATTATATATTAACGGTCAAAATTGTGTCTCGGCAAGTGTGTTTTGTTGACCGGGGCATCTAAAAAAACGGAGGAAGTATTTCACTTTTGCGGTTCGAAAATTTGCTTTGGTGTTACAATTGGTTTAGGGTTGTTTCTCTAGTTTCGAATTGCATAATAATGTTTTTATTTGTTGCTCTCATTTTGAAATCAAAGAGTTGATTCAAAACAATAGAAAACACTAAATTTTATCCAATTTGAATTAAGTATTAAATATATAAATTTGTTCTATATTTAGATTGAAAATTTCTCACAACTTGATTTTATTTTATTTTTTTTTTATTTTTTTTGCTTTTGAATCAAAATCTTAACCAAATCAGCCTTACATTAGTCGAATTTGATTCAAAAAATGCTTAGAAAATCGAGAACAGAAGAAAAGATTGGAAGTACGTAATCAAACAACGTCAAAATTGGGTTAAAGGTATGGGCCAACAAATAGACAAAAAAAAAAAAAAAAATAGAACTAGGTACTCCTAGTTTAATTTCTCAAAATTAGGTCAAACTTGGTAGTTTTTAGACAATTTCTATAGCAAGTTTTTGGATGGGGAAAGTATTACGGAGTATTAAATAGGTTAAGCATTATAGTGTTATCAAATGATGGTAAAATTAGTATTAGTTAGTTTCAAACGCATGTACTCTCTTAGTTCCTCCATTCTAAATGTTGTATACATTTACATTCTTGACGCTATTCAAAACATGAGAGAATCTTCTGAATATTTCTTAATATATAAGTCAAATATAGTTATGTGGAGTCTTTTTTATTCATCTCGATCGGTAAAACAAGAATAACAAATTTTATCATTTATGTTAATGTATAAGTAATGATATTATCAAAATAAAACATGCATTGATAAGTACTAAATTAGAATGGTGAGAAAATTTAGAAACACAGAGAGATTTTACATTTTTTTTATCATAGAAAATATGATTATACTTATAAGCATGAATGACTTTGTTTATAAGTCATTGAAGATTGAGTGGAGGAAGAACAAACATAGCCTGACTGCATACAACAAGTTTTAAAATGAAGAGTGAAACTTTAATTAAGGCATCAAAGTAACATACTTTGAATAGGAGTTCTATCAGTACGAGCAGGCACATCAAATGCATGTAATGCATTGAGGAACAAGGGCCTTTCCACCCTGAGCAGGTCCCCTTTTTAATTTCAGTGCCAAAGTTTATATCACCTTTTTCGACATTGGAAGACACTTGAAATCTAAAAGAAGTGTACAACACAATGTCACAATCAAATACAATATTTGACAAGGTATCTATTTTTTCTAACATGATATAACTAGAGTCGACAATTTCGTAATTCTGATATTGGAAAAAACTAAAAATTACCACTACGAGCTTTAAATCCTAACCGCTTGAAGAATTTGTATTAAACAGACTCTATTTCTTATAGCTGCGATCAAAAGATGGTAAAATAGTAAGTTTCAAACTAGGCATGTAAAGAATTACGAATTTGTTTATTATATATATATAATATATATAAATCTTATATATCGGATGTGCTAGAATGAAAAGGAGAAATGAGAAAGCTAATAAAAGGTGACACATGCCCCACTTCTTACATTTTTAAAAAGCAAATATTATCTCTCATGTACTTTCAACTTTATGGTGGACATGTGGTAGTTTTTATTAGCTTTCTCATTTTCCTATTCTTATTCTAGCACATCCCTATATATATATATATATATAATATATATATATTTATATATAATAATATATATATATATATATATATATATATATATATATATATATATATTCTTATATATATAAATTAACCTTTGTTTTTTTCCAAGTATGATTATCCATCTTGCTAACAACCACCAAAATCTTTGTGATTCGAGAGTTGAAATCATTAGACACACTCTTGTGATTGCCTAGCCTTTTCATCGTCTTCAAGTTCATCTTTGTCTTCGCTACCGGATACAAACTAATATTTTAGGTAAGCAAAAAGAAAATATAGGACGTAACATATATGAATAAACAGCAACAAAGTTATTATAAAAAAAAACTTACAAGGACAGCTATATCTGCTTGCATTGCTGTGCTCATCATTTTGGAAACATAGCGATGATCACTCTTAAAACAAATATTTGTACATCAGGATAAAATAATTAAGGACAACGTTATTGGAGTAATGGAGTCTATATATGCAAACCCAGTGGGAAGTGAAACAACTAGTTACACAAAATTTAATTTAAATTTTCTTAAAAGCATTGTTTACAAACAACCCCATAGCTGAGCAACACAAGGGCATTGACAATAAGAGGCTTGTAAAGGGTTTGATTTTGCTTTGAAAACTCCTTATTGTTAATGTAGTTGGATGAGATTTGAAAGTTGGAAGCTAAGGGGTATGAAATTAGCAAGTGGTTTGTGTATGTCGAGGTGTCATTTAGGTGAAGRATTGTGTAGATGAAGTGTTAGATAACAATCTCAATTTTGTTCGATACGATTTGTTTGGACTTGTTCATCAAGTATATCCTAGTATATCTTATTTATTAGTTTTCTAAATTAAGAGTTGTAATTAGGGAATTAAATAGATTTATGATTAGGATATTATCCTAGTATCTTTTTACTTGAAGGGCAAGTATAGATTTTTAATATGTAATCTTCCTAATATATCTTTGGCTTGGGGAGCAAGCAAAATATCTTAGGAAATGTGGGATTCTAGATTAGATTTATTTTAGCTTATAATAGAGGGTTTAGGCTAAATTTTTTTGATCTAGGCTTGACACAAATTATTTGAAGGGTTGTATAATTGTGAAGTTGAATTCAATTAATACATATTATTTTGAGGAGAGGAAATTAAAATTTCCTCATAAACACTTGTCTCTTTTATTTTGTATTTTGCTATTGTTCTATTTTGTGAGGGTGTGTTCTTGAATCTTTGGTGATTTGCTTGTGTTTTTTTCCTAACATGAAGAAAATTAAGTAAATATTGAAACCATATAAACCATACTTCTAAGAGGTTTGAAGTTTCAACCTATAAACCATTGTTGGGTACTTGGGTTAGTTGGATAGATAAACAACAAAACTTGCCTAAACAACAAATAAGCATATTTAGTTAAGATCAGACACTCCAAATCACATGTGAATACTAGCAATCAAAATAAACTAGCTAGAATGAAGTACGTACCGGAGCTTCAAAAAAGTGCAATGTGCGTGTCTTTGTTTCATATTTGGCACCTCCAAGTGTTACCGTTTTCCCCTATTGCCAACATCAACATATTCAGCTGAACATATTAGTACAAGACTCGTTTCGAATCATTATGATCAAAACCAAGTGCTACGATACAACCAACAAATGAAGTTCACCAGCAGCTTTACATGAACTGTGACTAACAGTGAATTACATATCACAATTGTTTTCATGGCAAATTATTTTATATTGCAAATGTTTGCAACCAACCTACACAGTACACACTAAGTTGAGTTCGATTTAACTACTATTCCACCTTCCAAATGTAACATCTTTTAAATCCATATCTACCGAGATTTGTTTATTGATTTTGAGTACATGTAAAGTTGCTATACAAATRGAAGGTACTTTAGCCACTACCGCACACTAGTAATGACTAATGAGCTATTTCTATCAAATCTAAAACATACCACGACCATTCATACAWTAAAAAGTCCTACCTCCAGCTCATCTTCATTTTTCTTCATAGCATCTTCCAATGGCCTAAAGTATAAGTAAATTACTCACAAAAATAYTTAGAAATATGTATCCAGATAAAAAGGTAAAATTTAATTAATTACAATTAATAAAACAAATAAATGGGCTAACAAGAAAAGAATGCAATGACTAATCAGCAATCTAATTGGTTCTATATGATTCAAGAAAAGGGTCTCACTGGCTTTGTTTATTTTCATCCATGGTAAGTTCTTCAAAATTTTGACTAGTCTTCTCTAACGCAATTCTACCATTCTCAAGCTTATTTATTTCGCGAAGTGCCAATGACTTACCAGCACCTACAATACAAACAAAATATAAAATGTTTAACAATCATCAATAATATCATTAGGAAATTCTCAAAGAAAAAACAAAAATGAAGCACTCCGTAATAGAAAAAATAGCGACATCAAAGAGGATCTGATAGCCTGTTTGTATCAAAAAAAAAAAAAAAGATGTGCGGCATGTGCCAAACTGCTTAACCGTGCAGCATTCGATCAATAAAAGGATCGAAAATTTTAAGTTTTTTCGTATCCTATCCTACTAAGGCTCTGTTTGTTTCGAAGGAAAACAATTTTCATGAAAAATCATTTTCTAAAAAAAAAGTTTTTCTTTGTTGATCTTAGGAGGAAAACTTATAAAGGAAATGAAAATAAATAGAAATGAAGAAATGATGGAGGAATGAATAAAGAGAAAGTACAAGTGAGGAGGAAATTGCGGCATTCCTTCTCTACAAAAAGAAAATGATTTCTTTCTTCCAAAGTGACATTTTCCATTTTGAGGAAGAGGAAGGAAAATCATTTTTTGAAAAAATGTTTTCCATCAAAATAAACGAGCCTAAAAGAATGTCAACTTTCACATATGCACTCCATTTCCCAAATAAAGCAACTACGTTAAATCCTTCCAAAGAGCTAATTAAAATCCATACCCCTCCTCTAACCTCTCTTCTAATAACAAAAGTAACTGTGTAAGTAATACTCCTCCAATCTTTATTTGCTACATTTTTTTTACAGTTTTCGAGACACGACTTCAATTACATAATTAAATGCTAGAAAATTATAAAATTATATTTTTTAAAAAATACACTTCGAGACAAATCAAATAAATCACACATAACTATGTTTTAATGTAGATGTATAATTAAAGTAATCATTAAATTTGTCGTTTATCGTATTATTTTTCTCCTCGCCATATATATACATAATATATTATTGACATTTACATAATATTATACACTTTGTTCTATTAATTTTTTATAGGAGCACTACTTTAGTTTATTTTCCTTTTTCCTGTATTATTTCCTTTTCTATTTTTTTTCTTCGATTTCAATTAGTATTCACAAATATGTTATTCACCTTCAATTCACTAAATCAAATCATAATGTGTCATGTGACGTATTTTTATTTTATTCTTAAAGAAAAAATCACTTCATTCATTTTTCTCATCACCTTTTTTTAATTTTTTTTAACAGGTTCTCTGTAATATTTTCAAACAATGTTATAGTCTTCACCTTTAGTATTTTCATTACTTTAATCAAACTTATAGAATTATTGACTTTTTATTTAATTTTTTTTAGAAACATTACTTTTGTCAATTCCTTTTTCCGTATTATTTCCTTTTCTATTTTTTACACGATTTCATATAGTATTCACAAATGAGTTATTCACCTTCAATTCCTTAAATCAAATCTATGTGTCATGTGACGTATTTTATTTTTTATTTTCTCATCTCCATTTTTTCCTTATCTTTTAAGAGGTTCTCTATAAATTTTCCAAACAATGCTACTTATTAGTCTTCACACTCTTCACCTTAGTAATTTATTACTTTAATCAAACTTTATAATAAGATGGTATTGCTCATATACTCCCTCCGTTTTTTTTATTGTTCCAGTTTCTATTTTGGATGTTTTTAAATAGTTGTTCCAAACCAATCTAAAAAATAACTTTTTTCACATTTAACCTACTTTATTTACTCTAACATTAATGACTTACCCCTTTCTAAGTCAACTTTCATTACTTTACTCAACTCTTTTCACCCAAAATTACTATTTCCATAAATTCATTCACACATTTCTCTTTTACCTATCTTATTCAACTTTTTACCCAACTTACTCAACTATTTTATTCAACTCAATCAACTCTTAAAAACCGTTCCATAATGAATGGAACATCTAAAAAACGGAGGAGTAGTTTTTAGCAACTAATAAAAACAAATCAATCTTTTTATTTGAAATAGATGTTATAATTTTACAAAATTAAAATAAAAAATCAATACAAATTTGACCCGTACATGCGCTTGCTAAAAACTAGTTAGTTTATAGTTTTATACAATGATACTACTATAAAAAAAAGAGATAACTTACCAACATGTCCCATAACTAAAACATTTAAGCAACGTTTGTTCCTACTTTCATCTTTATCCCTTGCCTTCATGTCTTCTGCAAAACAAAATTTTGATGAGGTTTCATATATTCAATGCACAGAAAATAAACCCTTCTTAATTAGTTCTTTCCCTGAGTTGCAACTGCCTCATCTTTGTACTGTTACAAAATACTCGCTCCATTCATTGCCTCTGGTTCTTCTGTATATTTGAAATCTTAAAGCATTAATCATGAACTGAAATAACCTATAAATAATGTAATATCGAAGATTAATTTACATAAGTAATATAGTCATGTGAGTTTTATTTGATTCATTGCAATTAATCGTACAGTTATATCCAAACAATTATAATTTAACTAATGGAGTAACTAAAATTTTAAAGTATTGGTGTTAAGAAAGTTAGGGTTTTACAGAATACAATTTCACATAGTAGGACAGTAATTTAATTTTATTTGATAGCCTTATTATATGTCAACAGATGATGACAAACCTGAAGAATGAATCATGTTTAGAGATGATGATGAGCCTCCCAAACATAGGTTCTTTGGGTTATTATCCCTTCCCCTCGACCCCTTTCCTCCCCTTCCCTTTTTGGTCTGACCCATCTTCAATTATAGGCACCGCCCTGTAGCGTGTAATGTTTCTGTTAGTTGCCGCAACCGCGAGCTCTGCAAGTTTCATCGATCACTCGATCAGAGTTACAATTCATGATAGAAAAACTCTAATGTCGGAAATGGGATTAGAAATTCAGATTTAGAATTTTCTGCTGCTATCATTCATGAATTACAATAATCATAACCGGTTAAGCAAACCAAGTGGTCTTGGCATGGTGGTTGCTCACCTTGTCTGTTAACCAAGATGTACCCTTGGGAATGAAAAGAGATCTTCAGCGGTGGATAGTCCTGGATACCCTAGTTGTTAAAAAAAAAAAAGGGTTAAACAGTGTAAATTATCGATTTCCTGTTATAAGAGGAATATATATTAAGAATTAAACATTCACTAAAATAAACATATATACTTATTCAAAAATTATGATTCCAGCAGTTCAAACAAAGGTTGATTGCGGATTTGGGCAAATGGGTGATGGCGGATTATGGAGGTGTTTGGCTGTTGTTTTGTGGCGTGCTTTGCTACTGTTTTAGGACAGATTATTTGAGATTTTTTTGAAGCGTGTGTTGCTGCTGTTTATGGTTAAAGCCTTAAAGGTGAGATTGTACATATATGGTAGAACTAGGGTTCAAGAAGCAGACGGAACAATGGAGGAAAAAACTTAGAAATCGTGTGGTTAGCGGGGGCTTTTGGGTTTTGCTATTTGTCAAACGCCTATATTATACAACCCTCCCCATATTACAAATTTACAACATACAACCCCCTCCGGCCCTCCCTAGTCTACAAGTATTTTTTTTTTGTTTTTTTTTCATTTCTTTTATTAGTTGACAAATATATTTATATCTATCTATTTTTATTTAATTAATGTAAATTTAAAAATACATCCGATTAATTAGTTATTAGTATACACACCCCCAACCTATAACTCCTACACTTAAAGTTGGTTATGTATTTGTTTGCTAGTTATAGATAGATAAATATTACGGAGTAGTTGTTATTTTTCGTTTTTAAAATTGTTTTTTATAATGTTTTTAAATTCATAAATATTTTACTATATGTATTTATATCTATCTTATTTTTATATAAATATTTATATTTATATTCATAAATATTTTACTAAACTTAGGTGAAAACTAAAAACTTTTAATCTTGACCGTAGGATTTTGAGATGGAAGGTCACGATTTAATCTATGTATATACTTGTARTTGAATCCGGGGTACATTGAAGGTTTAAAGGGGTACGCGTGTACTGTTCATCAACAGTAGCTGAAAGTCTTGCGTACCCCTTTACTGATTGTATAACCATACACTTCAGCACCACGTCAGCATGCCACGTCAGCGCAACCATGCCACGTAAGCCGCCACGTCAGCGCAACCATGCCACGTAAGCCGCCACATTAGCATGCCACGTCAGCGCCATGTCAGCATGCCACGTCAGCAATGTCGGTAAGGCACCACTTGCTGCTTACGTCACATGTCACGTCAAATCCAGGTCATGCTGCATACATCACTAATGTGACTGCATGCTTGATCATCAGCATTCGTTTGCTCGTGCTGCTGCACGCTCGATTGACGACATTGCTTCGTGAAAGTCCTAAAAAATCGTTAAAAAGTCCTAATCGAAAAAAGTCCTAAATTTATTCACAATATCCTAAATCCGAAAAAAATGCCCTAAACAAAAAGTCCAAATTGTATATGTAAAATTCGACCTAACTTTTAGTTTTCACAAAAGTAAGGTTTTATGATCCTCTCTCTCTCTCCTCTCTTCTCTTCTCAATACATTACATATATATATATATAATTATATATATATATATAAAATATATATATAATATATTATAATATATTTAGATCATATGAGAACTGATGAGAATGCAATCTTAATGTTGATTTTGAATGAGGTCAAATTTATCTTCACCAAAAAAAATTGCATATTTATACCGAATTGCATATTTTTTATGCATTAAATGTGCATTTTCATAAAAAAATTTATCTATCTATTAAGATTCTGGCACTCACGATTAAAAGTTATGACATCCTAGCCGTCCTTCTAAAAATCAAGGTCAAAGATTGTTTTCTCAACAATTCTCATTGTAAGGTTTTCTCATTAGATGCCTAACCCTATTACACTATATAGTAAACATACAGTATACAATATATATATATATATATAATATCTATTATATAGGTATATATATATATATATATAGGTACTTATGATATTATACATTAAATACAATTTTTAATTATAAATAATATAATATTAATATATTTATATTTACACATCACAATATTACACATACACTACAAGAATTTCGTCTAGGACCACGAAAATATTCGAACTCGAAAAAATATCGGTCGGTTGTTTATCGAGCCTGAAACCGACGAACATCGATCGATTCTTACCTGACCGATTATTATCGTCGTTATAACCGGACCGAGTATCAAGGTCGTAGTACTAATGTTTTCCCACCCAAATGCCTTTTCCCTCCAAACCATAAATTATGTATATTAATTATTGTAAAAAAAAATATTAGACGACGAAAAAAATTCGGTCGGATTAGAACATCACCATTTTTTTCGTCGGTAAAGTTCTTGTTTTATTTTCTAATATAATAACTTCAAAATGAATGTATTTACACGATTCAACTCCTCACAAACCCAACCCGAAAAAAAGAAATAGGTTATCATAATATAATAGGAACGTATGGCTTTCCTACGACTATCACTCTCTCTCCTCAAGTATCCCACTCAAACACCACTAAACGTAACACCACACTACTCACTCTTCTCCTCTTCCCTCAGATCTCCTCCCATTCTCGTCACCTCTCATCTCTCACCACTTTCTCACTCCACTCACTGCTCACTCCACTCTCACCCTCTTCTCCTCTCATCTCATTCTCACTTCTGTCTCCTCTCATCTCATCTCATCTCCCTGACCACCACCGGACTACGACACCGCCATAACCCTTTGCATTTGAGCACTCCATCGATCTACACTTCCGCCCCTCCCTTTTGATTCCATCGAAGCACACGATCATTCAGTGTATTTTCGCTTTTTACTAATTCTCTTCAATTTATGCTCGATATTCGTACCTTAAAGTCAAGTCTCTAAGTGATTGACTTTTAGATATAATTATTCTCCTCAATAAATTCCTCTTTAGTGTTGCGTGTTATATAGACTACGCTTTGTATCCTCTTGACTTTGATTGTTCTGCTGTGTGCTCATGCCATTTGTTTTCACTAAACCAATTATGTTTATTGCTTGAATTTCTATGTGCTCATACCCTTTTCTTCTCGCACTCATATTTATTTCTATTTCTTCCGAGAACTAAAGTAATTCACAGAATAATCCATTACCAAATCTTTCGAGCTAGTCTACAAGTGTGAATGGTGACAATATTTCTCTACTCGTTTTCTTTTCTATTCTTTGCTTTTTTTCGTTGCTGATTTGGGTTGATCTTTTCATCTTTCTTCGAGAAAAGTACTCCATATTTCTATAGGATTAGTTTATAGGATTGAGTAAGGAAAATGTAAATCAACTTTTGTTCTACACTTATATTATAGTTTAGGAATTTGACCGGCTCGACTTTATCAATTATTCTTAAAAATAAGGGGCTAAGCTAAAATTTTGTCGAGATTTTTTATCCTTATTGCATGTGATAGTTTTTTAACCGAATACCTTGCCAAGAGTTTCCAAACGCTTCATTATATTAGGGAAAATTCTGTTTATGTGGTGTACCTTCTTGTTTTGCATATTGGTGCTAAAATAACAGGAGAGTAACATTAACCCTAGTCATAAGCAGGAACTTGTCGTGTGTGTGTACTTTTTCATGTCTTTGTCTTTCATGTTCTTGTGTCGCCCTATCATATGTTGAAATGCAAACCCTTGTAGCTATCATAGTTTCAATATCTACCCCTATCAGACCTTCTTTTGCAAACTTCAACTGTAGTTTTTCTGTAAACCTAGATGGCGTTTAATATATATGACTTAGGAAGCCTACACCAGAATACTCGTAATGTGTCTGTTCTCAATTATTGTATATGCTTTACAATCGCTTTAGTATACTTTTAAGGCCATTAATCCGTATGAGTGTCTTTATTATACTAATATTCCCTTAACTTGGGATTCGCTTATTATCCTGTGATAGGTTGGTGTATCAGTCTTTTAATAACTCTAAGCACATGACATATTCAATAGTTCATATTGTTAAGAGTTTGCAAAGGCTGCTAGCCATGGTAGTAACCGTGTAAGTTGTTAATTCTTTATTATGCGTATACAAGATGCTAATTGTATTGCATAGGAAAAAGTCATGAGATAATGCCAGTTTACACTATTAATGATGGATACACTTTTGTACCATACATAGTACTCTCCTTTATTCTCTCGCTGCTATCGTGCTTTTTTCTGTGAGTACCTCATGCTTTTCTGTCTGTCGTCGTGTATGAAATTGTATGTGCATCCCATATCACCACCCATTGTAGTTAGCTTTAGTAGAAGTGAAGTATTCATTTAGAGACTTCGAGAGCAAATATTTCAATATCGGATAGTGATAAATGCTATCATATCACGATATTACATTAATTTTTTTCACTGCAATCCTCGATATCACCTGTTGCATTCCTCTATGAGAACTAAGGCCCCACGTCTTTACGCCTAGCGTTTACTAATCACTATATTTAAAAGCGTCATCCTCTCTTTGATTGCTAATTTGCGTTTGTTAATTATTCTTACATTACGGTCATGGCGCACTATCAGAGAAACATGAAATGGGAAATATAAACTATACCAACGCAAAATTAACACTTCTTAGGATATGAGAACACTTGCACATCATCTCTCAAAGGTCTGAGCCCCTAATCTATCTCGCTAACTATTCTGCTACTAGATCATAAGGTCCTTAGTCATTGGCAGCTGAGTGAATCGAGCAATCCTTCAAAGCGTGACAGGTGTTAAGACTAACTCATATAACTGCCGGACGACTATTGCCTTGATTATACACTTACATGGTTCAAACTTATGTTAACCTATGCCGCTCTACCTTACAGTCTCTGTGGGTAGATAAATTAGCGCCGATAGCATTATCACTTTTTCACAAAAATCACATCATTACCAGATGCGTATTTATTGATCTGAGAAAAATAGTAAATGCGTAAAGTGTAGTAGGATTATTTATTCTTAATTGTTCCCCCCTAACTACCAACTATTATTATGTCGTTAAATTCTGTTTCTGGTCCAAAGATATTCGTATTTGACTATATGTATGTGAGCAGCTACTCTTCTTTTCTGGTCGAGTGAGTCTCTTCCCGTGAGAAGGCACTTGATAAGGTGCCAAGCTTGTGTCTATATGGATGTGATCCCATTGATGTGATAGGAATCTGTTCATGGAGTTTAGATGTCCAACACAATGATTTGACCTCTTATCCCAACAGTGAGCCATACATTGCCACATATTAATTTGTGGAGAAAGAAAGGCTTGTTCTAAGTGCAAGTGACTATTCTTTGTACTTCCTGTCTCTAACAAGGCTATAAGACAAAATTGAGTGGACATAAGGAAGGACTCTGCGGA
>SNQN01011693.1:0-18173 GCA_008642245.1 Bassia scoparia | reverse complement strand
TAGTCACCCCTTGGGATGTATGACCATGATCCCTGTCCTGGTGTGCACCGCTTTGGTGACACCCCACACGTTGGTGGGATCTAACCTTTGGCTCATGATGCTGCGATCTCGGAGTGGCCTGGCCAGATGTGTTGTGCGCAGGACCATGTGTTCTAAAAGAACGATATGRGGGGTCCGTGCACACTGGCGTGGAACCAGTCAATGAATGTTGTTCATCATATCGAGCGGCTTGCTTAATCCATTCAATTCTCTTCTTGTCCTGGATTAGACTGGCATCCTGGTTCCTTCCCCTCTTGATCTCAATGATCTTTTGGGCATCCATGGAGGAAGCTTCCCGGTCCTGCTTCCTCTTCTCGATGAGAGTCCTGACGTCTTTTGGCTCCTCGCGAGAAGAAACGTCATCTTCCACATAGGCTTCGTCAAACCTATAAGGCCCACCCTTAGCAGAGGTGGCCTTAGTGGTTGTTGTTGTTGTGTTGGTAGGCTTAGGAGTGCTACGGTACCTCGTAGTCTAGCTCTTCTCTCGTTCCAAGGGAACGTGCCTCTGTGGAAACAAATTTACCTTTCGGCGTTGGATTCTTGACCTTGATGCTTCTGAGTTTGGGAATGGTAGGAGTGTTAAACTCTATAGCTTGGGACTTGGCAGAAGCTTCACTACCAGTCACCTTAGACTTGCCTGCCTGCAAGGCTTTCAAGCGGGCATTCTTCGCTTGGAGAGCGTCAAGTCTACGCTTCAGCTCGTCCTGCTGGGAGAAACGCTCCCATATCTCATCCACTACCTTGCTGATTTCATCCTTGAGTACATCATGGGAGACATACCTACTATCCAAGTCTTGAAGCGACAGGTCGATATTGTCCTCCAGGCCAACTTGAAAGGTGGAGTTGGCGGCGTTGGTCTCGCCATTGGGATTACTCTCCTTCTCTGAATATGAAGGTGTGATCGTCCATCGTGTTGTTTGGTCATCTCTTAAAGCTATTTCTGATTGCCTCCCCACAGACAGCGTAAAATGTTGTAGCAAGTAATTTGGGGATGACGTGTCCTGGCTACAATATTTCCCTAGCTTCTRGGTTGAGAGAGGGGTGGAGGCTTCCCGTCAATGCTACCTCTGGAGAGCTGACCTTCTATTGCACAATAGATGTCTCCTGGCTATCTCCGATCTCCTGGCCAACGGTTGGTTGCTCCTTGCTCCTATCACCTCAAGACTTTCCTGGCACCTGCACAAAGGAGAATAATCCTATTTGGATTATCTCCCCTCCGATGCTTAAGTAAGTATGGAGTTAGGGAAGTAAAAGTGCCAAGCTAGAGAGAGAAAGTAGTAAGAGATGCTCTCAAGTGGTTGGAAGTTATGCAATAAATGCTAAGAGAATGTGTGTGTCATTATGGTGGTTTTKGGGGGTATTTMTAGGCAATCCCTCAAAAACCTAGGCATCCTTTRGATGGGTGACACTTGTCATCTATCCGTGCTTCCGTGCGTTCCTTACTACCATTTCAGTGTAGAAAYGTCGRTTCTCCGTCCCGTTTYGGTCCGGATTAATTTAAATAGTAGCGTTTGCCACGTGGATYGTTTTGACCCAATATTTKGAGGATACATGGGCAAGGATTTTTCGTGCCACATCAAACTTATTTAAGTAGTTTAGTGCTTATTAAAAAGAGTTTAGTTTAGGTAAGATAAATAATTCAGATCAGATCAGACCAGATCTAAAAAATRTAGATTAGATAAGAATATACTTCGTACTAAGAATWAAAAAAACAACTATAAAAAGGTCAAATAAAATCAAAGCAGATCAGAAATATTCAGGTCTAGTCAGAAAATTTCAGACGAACTAAGGCTATATTCAATTCAACTTATTTAAGCACTAGTGTTTTTTAAAAGAGTTTAGATCTAGATAGATCAACAATATTCAAAGTTAGATCATAAATAGATAGAAAAATTCAGATACAATTAGAAATACTAAAAACAAAAATCAACTATAATATTTTGATTGATCAAAAAAAAAATTTAGATAGATCAAAGAAAATTCAGATGAATGACAAGCATAAGTTGAGTTACATCATCAATACATAGATGATTTTTTAAACCACTACTTGGCATTGAGTGGTTAATTGCTCAAGAATCTTAATATGTCTTGAGTTCGAGTTTTGGGAAGGAAAAATTGTCTAGGAGTGTTTTGGCCAATTGAATTATCCATCAAATTCCGTGAAAGACTAGTTTACTTGGCAAAAGCAGTGGGGAATTTCTGAGTAGTGAACGGGTTTGGCCAACATTGGTTCCATCAAATATGTGGATTTTGGATCTGCTCATTTTATTTGGTATACCCTTCTTCCTGTTTCTTTGTCTTGTTTGGAAGTTGGAGAGAGAAAGAAAAATGAATCTTTAATTAAAAGAAGGGGTGATGAATTAAGCTTCTTGCTTGAAAAAGATTTGACTATTTTATACTTATAATGGAAAGGTACATATGTGTTGGAGAAATTATTTGGGAGTAAATTATAGATGTATTAAGTCTTTTATTTAAATATGATAGATGCAAAAGTTATAATGGAAAAAATTAATAGGTATTCCAACCTTTTCCAGTGTCTTCAAAATAAATGCTTCATTATCTAATATCGACTTTATAGTGATCTTCAAAATGTACCAATTGACTTGCCTCTGTATAAACCGTTATAAATTGATTCTATTTTTTTCTTTTTTTTTAAAAGTCAAAGCCCATGATTCTCTCTCTCTCCTCACTCTCATCTCCCTCTACGCTCTCCTCTCTCTTTCTCCTTTGCTCTCTCTCTTCCTCTTTTTCCTTTCTCTCCCTTCTCGTGTCTGCTTGCAACAAATCAAAGCACACAAGAGGTCAAACCCTAACCTCCTCGTATGGGCTGATTCTATGTGCGGTTTGGAGGTGGTGGTTCGTTTGGATGAATTCTGGGCTCTAAGTGGGTTTGATGGTTTGGTGTGACAGGTGTTGTGGCGTGGTGTCGAGGGGAAGACACTGCTTGCAGCAAGTGGTGGCGGTTGACACGGTGATTCAATTGAAAGGGGTAAGGAGGAGAGAGAGAGATCACGAGTGTGTCGTGCTGGTGGTTTGAGGTGATGAGGGGTGGTCTAGGTTGAGTGGGTGAGGTGGTGAGGTTTCGTGTGTTGGTGGTTGTGGTTGTGAAAGGTTTTGACTCGGTGGTACGTGGTAGTGATGAGGTCGGAGTGTGTGGCTTACATTGGTGTGGTGAAGGGTGGTTCGTGTTTCGGTGTGTTTTGTGGTTTGATTTGAAGGTTTGTGATCAGTATTGGTGAGGTATGAGGTGGTGAGTGTGTGGCTGTGACGGTTGTGGTGTGAAGGGTGGTCGTGTTTCGATGGGTTTTTGGTCATTTGTGTGAGGGGTTGTGATCAGTAGGGTTGAGGTGATGAGGGGTGTGAGTGTGCGACTTGGGTTGGTGTGGTGAGGGGTGTGGTGGTGTGATGTGTGTGGTGGGTGTGGGTGGCTGATTGTGGGTGACGTGCAAGTGTGGTGATGGTGTAGTCGGTGTGAGTGGTGGTGTTGTGTGGTGACGTGGCAGGTGGTGTGGTGGTCGGTAAGGTGGGTAAGGGATGCTAATTAGTTTAGGTCTAATTAAATTTATTTTAATCAATTGAGATTTAGCTTGAATTATCCAATCACTAAGCGGAACAGTTGCAATTAATGTTCAATGAGGTCACCATTCTCACCCAACCGTTAGGGTGCATTTTTGGAAATAAGACCAAAGGTTGGATTATTCTGGGATCAAAAGGTTGGGTTTATTTTAGAAAGCGTGAAAGGTTGAATTAAACCTGCTAATTTTCCAATAAATAAATATGGTTTTATCTATAAAGAAAATGGATAAAGTTGAAGTTAAAATGGAAAAATTCTAAACAAGAGAAACATTTAGGAATTTCATTAAGGAACACATGACAAACAAAGGGAACGGATAATGAATACTATTTATAATAAAATAAGTTTTACAGATAAGATATTAACATAGGATATATAGTAAATAGTTTTATATTAATAATATAAAAGCTTTAATGATTATATAATAAGGTAAGATAGACAGAGTAATTAGTTAGTTTTATAGATTTAATTTTTATATTTTTTATTAAATCTTTATTTAAAATAGGTCGTGGAAAGATTAAAAAATTAGTCGCATGTCATGATAATTTACGTTTATATCTATTTATTTTCATAATTATAATTTTTAAATTTTAGAAAATTAAATAAATTATTTAATTTTATATAGTGAATGTGAGATTGCCACATGTTCTTTGTAGTACGGAGTAACAATTTATTTTATATTATATATTTAGATTTTTAAGATAATTCTAATTTTTATTTTGTTTGAGATTTAATTTCATATATATTTGTATAGATATAAATAATAGATTTTTTCTGTCTTTTGTTTTGAAATACATTTAATATAATTTAGATAGATTCTTTATGTGTTTTATTTTATATTTAATTTAATATAAATTTTTAAAAGTACATAATGAGATAATAAATAGATTTAATTTTTCATGTTGTGGTTTGGTTTGAGGGGTGAGATGAGGTGACGGTGGATGGTTGTTTGTTTTGTTTGAGGATGACATGGGTGGCGGTGGGCGTTATGGGGTGTGCATTTCATGGGGTGGTGTCCTAGTGGTGTTGGGTTGCGGAGTCGTGGTTAATTGTGGGCGGGGAAGGAGAGAAAGGTGAGAGTGGTTAAGGGGAGTGAAAAATAAAGAAAAAGTGAAAATAAAATAAAATTAAGCTGTAAACATGACGAGTAAAAGTGTGGATTATTAAAATCAATTTTTTCTTATTTTATTCTTGTATATGAGATCTCAAATGATATATTCCGTATCTTAAGATATCTTTCAATATATCTGTGATGCAGACTATGTCAATGAAGCTAGCATGCAATATTTTATAGTTATCTTATTAGCTAATATAATTGTGTATTTTGATTAGAAGTTATATTTCTAGTAAATAAATTAAGAAACTTGCTTTGACTAGGTTTGAGCAAAAGAGCATGATTATTTTTTATGAGATCGTGAATGTGTGATGATAATGTCCAATTTTGGTGCGAGTGGATTATGATTTAGTATAGATATGATGATATGATAATTGCACTAGAGTTGAGAATACAATTCCTTCCTATTGGCTATTCAACAAAGTTATTATAAGTTGCAAAGAGACCAAACCTATCATCTCAATCAAAGACACAAGAAGAAATAATTCTTACAAATTATATATGTTTACTTTGCTACATCATGTTGAGGTAAATCCCAAGCTTAATTATAAAGATAAGAGTATGTTTACATTAGTTGAAAGCTCCTAAACTGAACTAAATTAAATTAAATATTTATTCAATTTAAGTGATTTGAACTAAAGTTAAGTTGAAGTAAACAGACTCTGAATTACTTAAAATCAAATGTAATGCGATTAGTTTAACGTGGAATAACCCTAATAATATTCAAAAGTATGTTCTATTTTGGCATCTACCCTAAATTATTACTCCTTGGCTAAAAAATCTTCATTGGTTTGCCCTACACAAGGTCACATTTGGTCGTGTTTGATAAATTATTTGAGTTTGCACTTTCTTTCATCATTGAGAACTACATGAGGCCATTAATTTCATTTTCCAAACAAATTCATATGCTTTTCACATTTCCAATTAATCCTTTTCAATGATGCATGTCTTACCACAAGTCTAGCACAACAAACAAGGGTGGCATCTAAAATTTGACTTGGTAGTATAAAACAACAAGTACAGCAGTACTCATTTTTTTGTTAGGTTGTTAGTCTCGTTTGGGTGATTTGAAGGCAATTCCAAAAGCCTAGAAAAGCATTCAATTGGATGTTTGAGCATCATTAATTATGGTTCCGGCTTTGCCTTTTGCGTTTTTATGGTAGGTCTATTGTAAATCGACTCAATTCGACAATTCGATCATATCTAATCCCAAAATAGTTGATTAGAGTTTAGATTTTCAGCCTATTTCGATAAGTGAGTAGACATACTGGATACATATTTATTATTAAGAGGTTTAGTGTGGTCACACATTTCCAACTAGAAAGCAAATTAAAACACTTTGATCCATTCATTTATATTGCCATATGCTTAACTTATTCCCGACAAACATAAAATCTCTAAAAGCTTTATGTAATCAACCAAATAAATTGTTTGTTATCTAATTTTTGCTTGTTTTGTATAAATAAATTTAGAGTGATTATACAAGTTTAAAAAACCAAATTAAAACTTAAGTTATTTCCCTCAAAAAAAAAATAAGTTAAAAAAATCATTTAAGTTTGATAAAAAAAAGGACCAAAATCTCATTAAGCACAACTATATTTATATTATTACTTTTGTTTACTCCGTAATAATAAGTCCTTTGTTTCTAAAATGTTGCAACATACACTTTTTAATTTTTTAATCACATTAGTTGTACTCCTATACTTTTGAAAAATATAACGATCATATTCGTGTAAGAATTTTTTCATTAATTTATGTACTTTGTACCTAATTTTTTTGGAAAGAATTTAAGCACCTAATTAGTTGATCTTACCATCTCTTCTCACTTTTTTAAAAGTGTATTGTTTCTATTTCTAGGATTGATTTGTTAACAACCTTTCAAGAAAGAAAGAGTTTTTCTAAGCTGTATTCTCGACTTCTGCGAATTTCAAGCTGTACCATGATTTTTTAAAATTTTTAAGTTGTACCTTAAATTTATTCTTAATTCATGGATTATACTTTCATGAGTAACAAAGTTAACCACGATTAACTTTTATTATTTAAAACTTTTAAAAAATAAAAAACCCACCTCCAACCCTCTACAGCTGCCACTCCCACCAGTCACCTTATCGGCAACGAACCACCGTACCCCAACCCAACGATCCACTCCAACCCATCACACCACCCTGCCACTTATTGTTGCCGAGCGAACCACCTAGTGAATCCCTGCACCAGCGAACCCAACCACGAAATAGGGCAGCAACCTTCATCCAACCAGGTTCGCAATAGGGCAGCAACCACTCAACTTGCGTTGCCTTCCTCAGCTGGTCAGCGCCACTGGGACTGCAACCAAATGCCCAAATTCGAACATATTTTGTTCGAATTTTATGGGTATTTTTCAAGAAATTTCAAGGTTAAAATTTAGGGTTTATATTTTTTTGATTAAACTCTTTAATTGCAAATGAAAAATCACAATTGTAACACATAGTTTTGCAATTCAAATTTAAACAAACCAAAGCCCTGAATTAATTTCAACATATTTTGTTCAATTCAGATTGCGTACATGGTGGTGCAAGGTGGTGGTGCGGTGTAGTGGCGTCAGTGGGGGTGCGGTGGTTTGTGTGAGTTTGTAGTTGGTGGTGGTTTTTTTAAATTTTTTTAAAATCATAATAATTAACCATAATCAACTCACTTTAGTGAAATAAGGGCACCTACAAGAAAATATAGCTTCTTTGAAGGCACAACTTTAGTGAAATCATGGGTACAACTTGAAATTTGTAGAAGTTCGGAGGTTAACTAAGAAAAACCCAAAAAGGAAAGAAAATATTAAACKAGAAATAATTTATAGCTATAAGTTTGTTCGGGTTAAGTTTTTTTTAAACTCAATTCTCAATGCAGTCAAGTTTGATTTGATATTCTCCTCATTCGCAATAGGTCTACTATAGTCTCGGGTAATGTTTATGTAAAAAAAAAAATTGTTCATTTTCAGATATGAACATTTGTATTTGGAGAATAACATTTACATTTGGACATGAACATTTGCATTCGGAAATGAACACATTTAGATATTGACATTTGCTTTTGGAGATGAACATCTGTTTTAAACATGAACAATTGCCTGAGAATCTGGGACCCTAAAGAGGAATATGATCCGAAATCATAGTAGAATTTGTGCTTTACTTGAACAAAAACACGAGCCAATGGGCAACGGCCCAACCTACTTTGTTTTGAACAGCAGCAAGGGCTGCAGCCTGCAGGGCTACAAAGTACTCGTACAAACTTACAAACAGAAATAGAATTTGAACATCATAATCAAACATTTGAACAGTGAACAATCTGATATAGAAATTATTACTGCCGGCCATATGTGCAATACATTTCAATTTCAATACAATAAACCAATCAACAATTCGGAGTATGTCTTTCCTTTGCTTACGTCGTCGCTTACACAACTCCAACACTTTCTGTAAAACTCCCACACATACGCATAAATACACAACAACCCGCCATTAAATGTGAAAACAAGACCAATTTTTAACACCAAAAACAGTTAAACCCATCAATTGATTGGATTAGTGATGATGGGTGGGAAGGGTATTCTGGGGTTTGAGTATGGAATAGTGCAGCCCCACTGGGTCCCGACATTTCTGGCCAGAACTTGTTGCTGCTGTTGCCAATGCTGGTGGAATTGGCTCCTTCGTTGCCCTGATTGGGTTTGTTATCCTTCTCTTTCACACCTTTCATTCTATTTATTATTTGTTTGGTGGAATTTATTTGTTGATCTTTGAATTGGCTGATATGGTTTTGGTTTTGTGGAACTGATTATAACCAATCATTGATATCATAATTCATACTTCTCCCAAAGATGAAAACTTTACTAGAATGTTTTAATTGCATAAAAAATGTGAACTTTATTGTATTTACTATTTAGTTGTCTTATTTTCTGTTGTTCAAAACTGAAAGAAAAAGCATGATTATTTGTTTGGTGAATTCAGTTGTTTGATCATGAATTAGCTGTATATGGTTTCTGATATCTGAATTGATTATAACCAATGATTGGATCATCATAGTTCATAGTTTCTGTTCTCCCAAAAAAAAAAAAACTTTAGTATTGTTATAGTATATAAATGTTTTAATTGCATAAAAATGTGAATTTTATTCGTATTAGTTGTCTTGATTCTCTGTTGTTTATAAATTGAATGAAAAGGTTGCAACTTTGATACAAGCATGTGTAACTGAAGTACTGAACTGCTGAATTTGTTATTCAACTTTTTCTAGAAGGGTTATGATTCATGGATAATGAGCTTGGTTTGATTTGCTTTCATTACAAAGGATTTGACTGAAATTGATTGATTTAAGTCAACATAGATGAGCTGAATGGTTTGGAATTTGGATTATGTTACTCTTTCTTTGTTTGATGGTCATTCACTCATTTTTGATGCTTAAATGATGTAAATTGATTGCAACTTGCTCGTTTTGTTTTATTGCAACTTGTAATATGACTTATATTAGAGCCAAAGCAAAGGTAGAGTGTGTGGGAATTTGAATTTAAGTGATAAGAGTCCAAGAAAGTGAATGCAATGGTGATTTTTTTATTTATTTTGAACTTCAGTCTTGAAGTGAATCATTTAGATCCACTCATATTCAAAATCTTAATTCGCGTCTTTGATCAATCATTCCTCCTTTATACCTGCTTAGTAGAGGGTTAAATGAAACATTCAATGCAACCAGTTTCCAAACATCAAGGTGAAACATCGTGTGAGACTCCGTTTTCGTAGGCATAAAACATTTTTGTTGTACCTTGGAAAAATTACAGTGGAAATACAATTGCAATTTTAGTTTTGGATTATTTTATGCATGGAGAAAAATGATTGAAAAAAAGAAAGCAAGGAGTTAGTGGAGGATTGTGCAATAGAGGTAAGGAAAATGAACGAAATACAATTTTCCTTTCGTCACTGTGAGTGCTATTTTAGTCCTAAGAAAAATGGTTCTATGCTCCTTGCAACCAAACAAGTAAAATTGAAAATAAGGAATATAATTTTTCAGGGAGAATGTTTTTACTCCCTACTAGGCATACCTAACGAATTGTGAGAATGAAACCACATCCTAAAAGCTTGTTATGGGATTTCTTCTAGACTTTATCTTAACTTTTGGCATTTAAATGTTGAGTGGTACAATGGCTTGGTTTTTCTAAAGCCAACATTTGGTTAGAATAGAGATAAAGTTATACATGGATGCATATTCATTGAACGTATTTCGTGTAGTTGGTAATTTAACCCTCCAAATTTGTGAAAGTAGCCTCACTCTCTGATAGGATATCTTGTTGTGGGCTAATGTTAAAGTATAGTTTGGACTTTGGTGACAAAATCATGGATCGGAAGTTTAGTAATCTGTCACTTTCCAATCTTGTGTAAAAAAATTCACTAGTCTTGGCTCTTAGCTTTTGTGATGATAAACCAATCATGCTTTCTTTGTAAATTAATTTCAAATGACGAGTCTGCTATTTTCTCGTTGTTTTGATAGAGATAGACCCTGCCCTAATGCCTACACAACCCTTGCTAACATTTGGATGGAGCCTGTTTAAGATATTGGCAGTTATAAGTCGATCATGAGTATGGACGTTTTCAGTTGTAACAAAAAACTTGATCAACTCATAGGTAGAGTCGTAGAGGTACTATAACATTATACACTGCTACTTGAAATTTCATACAACTTATGTCTTGTATTGTTTAAAAAAATTAATGAGGCCTTGGTATATAACAATCTTTGTTCTCTGTATACAATGATAAATATGGGTTGAATGCTTTCTGTAGGAAGCTATGGTGTACCAGTCTAGGTTAACCATTCGATAGTTGTTGCTTCACTTTCCAAATAATATTATGTAAAAAGGGTTCAAATTTTGATTTCTTGCAGTTTGGGCCTAGTTAAAGAAAGGTAGGCTGCCTATTGTTTCCTTTAAAACTTGTAATTTGAGTCGTATATCATGCGCAGATGGTGTTTACCTACTCATGCTGGTATTTTATAAGTTTAACAGGCTAAACAAAAATTTCTTGTTCTAATGATGGTTTCCTTAACTGGTTTCATTGTGATTGAATGGACTGGATTATGGCTGGTATATCCAGATCACCTTTTGTAGCTGCAGCTCTGCAGTTTAAAGTTCTAATCTCATAATATGTGTGCAAGAGAGTGAAAGAGACATTATAAATGTTTAACGGGTTACCACCATATCACGTGAAAGATCATTGGGGATGGAAATAAGATAAAGTAAGACATTGTGAGTAAGAGAGATATAGAAAGAAATGACATCAAAAAAGGAAAGAAAAAAAAGTTGCCTAATATAGATATTTCCCTAAATGGCAAAAGTTGCCACTAAATTGAAACGGAGGAAGTATTACAATAGTAACATGAACCTATGTTCCATTACAAGTATTTTTTTTCCAATGTTGTAGAGTTGAAATTAATTTTGTTTGTTATGTTACTAATTTTGCCAGGAATGTCCAGACTACGTGAGAATATGATAAGAAGACTCGAGCTTAACAACAAAACCGTTTGGCATCGGTGTTTTATGGCATTTCCTCATGACGAAAATCTGAAAGCTATACTTGTGGAGAAAGTAGCTGTACTGCAGTTATATTGGGGTGAAGTATCTGAGGACCTGTTCATAGAGCTCATGATTGCTGGCGTCAAAGTTGTTCCCCAAGTAAGTTGAGATTTTTTATTTTTTATCTTGGCTTAACTGAGTTCACTTCACTGTTTCTGTAGAATTTACAGCTGCGAATTTATAATTAAATTGTCTATATGTATAATTCAAAGAAATGAAGTTGACCACCCATCCTAAATTCTGTCATTTAACCTTATGACGATTCATGAAGATTCATATTTTTTTGGAAGATTTTATTAAACTGCTCATTAATGAGACTGAAAGCAAGTATATCTGCCTTAACGACCTTTCGGATAACTCATACATTTAAGCAGCAACTCTGACAAAATTCCAACATAACTGCCAATCTGCCATCACCAGCACCAAATACTTCCTATAAGCTCTGAGATTTGGCATTCTCAAAGAGATTAGCCACATTACCCTAGGGACCATGAAGCACCCAAATCTTGAAGGGTACATTGGAAACCCTCGAGTTTGCCTTTAGTCATAAAGTCACACCAATGTTAGGTAGCCGTTGGCATGTACCAATAGAGAGTTAACTGAAAAGTCCTCAGACCATAAATGTGACTTGATGATAACTGTCACTTTTGTCCCTATTGGCTGCTTGAAGGCGCTAATTTGTCCTAGAGTCCGATAGTACCTTTAAGTCTGCAGACTACGTTGAGTAGCTTGACAAATTTTATATGCATCCTTCCCAAATCATATACCATAGGGTTGATTATACAACTAAAGTAACACCCATGCTAAAACATTTGAGTCACTTGTATTGTTGCGAATTGGCTAATTTAGCTTTTGTGTGATGTAGCAATTTCCTTTTCCCCTCCAAATTCTTCTATTTCATCCAGTGTCTCTTTAAATCATTTTCCCTTCTGATTTTGTCTCTTCGTTTTTAATATGTCATTTGTGTGATCATGTGAACCTTCAAAACTTTAACCAAAGGCCTTTTCGGTGAAGTATTTGTTTTATCTATGTTATGTAGTGCTTTGTACAAGTGTTTTTGTTATGCTTCCTTGCAAAGTCTATAACTCTTAAGTTTTGCTCTGTGTGGCCTTAGTCCTGTAGCTATAGGTACCCCGAGGAATATAATGTACCATTGTTTTTCAATTTTCATTGTAAAGAGCACTGGGCATGGGGACGAAATGAAGTGGCACAGAAGTGTGCTTTATTAAGCAGATTTTGGTCTCCTAACCATCTGAAATTTCCTTTACACATGGTGCATAATTACTTCATTTACTTGGATGTAAACATTGGAATAGATAAATCCATAAGTTTCCTCTGATGATTGACTATATCATGTACTAATATTGCGTGATCACACAAGGCTGGATGTTGAAGCAGCAAAAAGACAATCGATGTTGAGTAATGCAATCATAGTACAAGACGTGAAGCAGGTGTCATGTGATGGGTCAGGTAAGCATAACTAACCAATTTTGCTAATACTTTCTCCTTTCCGAATAAGTGCATCACTTTGACAATCCACTATTCACAGGGACACTTTGACCAAGTTTTGCACTTTACACGTAATGAAAAATATATTCAAGTGATATCTCGTTAGATTCGTACTCGTTAAAACTATATTAAATCTAGTTTTTATAATTTTTCATTAATCATATAATATAGTTATTAACGATCAAAAGTTGTGTCTCGGCAAGTGTGTTTTGTTGACTGATGCACTTATTTGGAACGAGGAAGTAATATATTTTGAAGTAGTGAGAAATTGTATTCTTTGAAGGCATTGTGGAACAAATTGTGTTGAAAAATGCACTCATGGTGTTGTTAGAATTATAGCATTGTCGACGATTGTTTGATCTTGACATCTTGTAGCATCTTATTACTGACGATGTTGTTTTCATAGAACAGAACAATGTACCCTCCCATTTGAACTTCCTTTTGTATGAATCATTAGATGCCCCATAACGTACTCTGATACTACGAAGTATAGCTGGCTTTCAGAAAATGTTTGTTTTACTTCTAAACTTGCAATTCTGTGCAGGAAGGTTTGATTGCATTGTTCCTAGAAGTAGTGACCTAATAGGGGAACGAGATATTCGGTAATTGCCTGCAGGTGGCATTGTGGATGCACGTGGGTATGTCGTGCTATGGCCCTTGGAGCACAAGGTGTTGCCCTTGGCACTAGTATGGAAATATTTGAAATTTTATTAGAATAACTCATCTGGAATTTATTACATATGCTCAGTGTTTGTTCACTCAAGTTATCTTGCATCCTGTGAGTTTACAGAACTGCCGCATAATAGAATAGATAAATGTCCTCACATTTCTCTTTCATACAAAGTAGATGTTACGATTCAAATTCTAATGTTTATAATCCTTCAATCCTGTATATGTACCATTTTCTATAGTAATGATCGTAACCATGCTATATTGATTGATATATAGTTCTCGCGACAGAAGAAAAGCTTTGCTCATCCTGTGTACAAGAGAAAGTTGGTTGAAATATACGAAACTGAGTACACCAATGTATTTGGTCGTTCAAGATGGCCCGGTGCACCCCAGCGCGTCTTACTAACACCATTCTTCAGAGACTGGAGATCTCTTCCCGAGAATGAATGATACAAACCAACCTGTCATGTCATCTATATATCATCCGGTGGTGAGTTTATTGTTCTCCCTCGTCCTTAACTCCTAAAGCTCAATTAAGGCATAAAGGATAAATAATAATCAAGGAGAATTAAAAAAACTATGTTGTGATTATTGAAGAGGAAATTAAACTTCATGATCTGAGCACCCAAAAACCCGTTCGCAAGCATAAGCATGTAATTTTTTGTTAAAAACCTTGGTTCCATATCATTAGTAAAAAAAATCCGCCAGCTTATCTCTGACTGCTGATTAATGCGTGTCTTTCCCTTGGCAGAAAGGATGTAAGACGTTTTGCAGGAACTTGCCCAACAAACGACGACAGTGATATTGAGACATGGGACTGTATGCAGACAAGGAGTTGGCCTCATCAAGGAATTCTTCCTGCTGGATAAGTGTGAAGAAGATGTTCGAGAAGCTCAACTGTTGATTGAAGCAAAACCTAACTGTTTAAGAATTCTTGAGTTTCAACCTCAATGAGAGAAAGATAACAGGTGGATGAGAAGCTTGGAGATGTTCCTCATTCGGTTATGAATATCTCTAGTAATTATGACGCTTTATCATTGTAATAAAATTGTTCTTTAGTGTTTAGTTGCTGTTGTATGCTTGTATTCAACTGTAAGTTTGACCTTAAAAGAACAATCTCTCAATTTGGGTCAAAAATGAATTTGTTAATATACTATTTGAATCTCTCATTTGTCATATTATTGCGCCCAATAATTTGTCTAACATTATCCCAATTACTCAAAATTTGAAGAAACCCAAACCACCACCAACACCACCAAACTGACCAAGGCAATGACCTCCCTTGGTCATTCATTTATAACTCTCGTTTGAAGTTAAAATCAAATAAAGATATGACTTAGTGTATAGTGTAAGAACCATGTAAAAATAGTGTATGCATTAACAACATTAAAACAACTTAGTGTGCAATATCTTTCTTAAAAGTATCAAGTTTCGTTATCGTATATATTTTAAAAATTTTCGACTAATTTTTACTACCTAATCACTAATTTCTTTCATATATACTATATATATATAACAAATTATTCAATATACTTTAGGGGAATGTTGACAATACACTTACTATTATAGTTTAATATATAAAAAGGATTGAAAAAAAAATCATTTATTTAGTTAAAAATAGTATAAATAACAATTAACTAAAAATATAAATGTAAATCCTATAATGAGTCACTGAATGATATACATGATAATTTTATCACTGACCAAACATGTCTATATTATGCGATATTTAGCTTAAAGTTAAAAAAAAGTTATAAATAAACTTATATATATATATATCTATTATTTACATATATCTTATCATAATGCGGAACGCTTGTTTAGCTTTTGCCTTTACTAGTTTTTATGTCCACCCGTCGTATTCTATGCTGCCTTAGACTTATGAATATTGTAATTTCATTTGAAAGATTACTCAGAGTATATAGTACGAATTTAGTTTGTACGTGCACGCGATGCGTGCGTGTAGATCATCAATATTGCAATTCATTTAAAATATTATATAGTACGAATTTAAATAAAATATTTTTAAAAATTGAATTTTTTAATTTATATATAGCTAATAGCAATACAATTTATCTTAATTGTAATTAATTTGTAAGTAACTATTACTTGAATTCAAACATAGTCATAATTGTTTTCAATTTGAAATATTGTTCATTGATTGAGATGTCACTAATTAGTCACATAAAAAGTATATTCTATTTTCAATGGAATAGAGAATGGAAATTCAAATAAGGAGTACATCAATTTCACAATTTTTTATTAAGGGTATTTAAGTTTATTAATCAACATTGATTCATTAAGGTATTATCAACTTTTAATAGGGGGACACCATCCCTCCCCCTTCCCTTATATAATAGAAGATCATTGTGATCAATTTCCAAAAAGGAAAAAACAAATAAGAAATTTCTTAAGATGCCGATAAAATAGAGGCAAAAGATGTGGATTCTTAGGAAGTAGGAACTCAGTGAAATTGATTTATTGATAATTATTAATTATTAATACAAAAATCATACATTAAATACAAGCTAGATAAACTACTGGCGTAATTAATTTTCAACATAATACAACTCTAAAAATAATGAACAACAATCGATCAAACGAATACTTTGTTACAGACAAGAATTTGTGAATGAGTAGCTCAAGACTGCAATGAAGTGATTGAAGAATTAATCTTGATGCAATATAATGGACTTTATGAGTTTGTGAATGAAGTAATATATATATGTATGCTTGTAGTTGTATATAAGATTGTATGTTGGAGGAGTGTAAACTGAAGAAGGGGTGTAAGTTGGGGGCTTGTACATGTACACTGGTGATGGAGTGTACATAGATTTATATATGGAGTGTAAACTGGTGGAGTATATTTAGGAGATTTGTAAGTTGGGAGAGTAAACTGGTGATGGAGTATATTCAGAGGATTTGTAAGTTGGTGATATATATCCGATGGAGTGTACTTAGGAGATTTGTAAGTTGGTGGAGTGTAAATTGTGGAATATATCCAGGAGATTGTAATTCGGTGGAGAGTAATCTGATGAGATATTCAGCGAGATTGTAAGTGTGGAGAGTAAATTGGCGATGGTATATTTCAAGATTTGTAGGTTGGTGGAGAGTAAATCGGTGATGGAATATATTCAGGAATTTGTAGGTGGTGAGTAAACCGGTGATGGAGTATATTCAGGAGATTTGTAGTTGTGGTGTATACTGTGTGATGTAAGTTGGTGAAGAGAAACAGGTGATTTGAAGTTGGGGACCTGTACGTTGCTGGTGTTATAAACGAGTCCATATGATGGTGGCAGTGTAGGTGACCTTATTCAGGAGATTATAATATGTGGGTGTCTCGTATTTTATATATGTTCTGTATGTTGGAGTAGGTAGTATCCTTTGTAGTCTCGAGCAATGAAATTGCGACCAAATTATGAGAGGAAAGAAATAAGGAAGCACTTGTAAGAGCCATTTTGGAGGGAGATGATTCTCAATGAACTTAAACAAAAATTGCTAAATGAAGTTTGTGTTGTGTGAAGTAAATGATTTGTAAACTTTCTTTATATAAGAATTTTAGGCTATTTTATGACAAAAACTTCAATAAATATTTAGCTGAATAAGTCTCAAAATGAATTTGTATAGTTGTAAAATGCAAGTAGTTTGATACTAAGCTAAGCCATCATCAATTACCTTTGTCAGCGCGATTATATCAATGCAAAACTTGGTTGAATTGTTCGTTCTAGTCTCAATGAAGACTTTACTCACTCCGTAACATAATTATTGTAACAGTTGTACTTTATATGTAATGACGAGATAAAATATTAAAGATTAATATATCTAATTATATACTTGTGAAAATTATAAACTCTTATGTCACATTCATTCTACTGTGATTTATTATTCTTAAATCTTATAATTTAATCCAAKTTAGTAGTAGTTGGTTTTGATGAGATCAACACGAGTTTAAGTTTTCACATGTTAATACAATTCACTCAAAAACTCTTAGTTATGAACTAGTCAATCGATGTACCTCATAAGATATGTCGTCAATAACAACTGTTATCAATAATAGCAATAGAAAAAAACATTTACAGGATATTAATGTATTCAAAACTTTAAATAATACCATTGCTAAGTTATGTGTCATGTAGAATAATGTAGTTTACATTGTTAAGTTGAGTTAAGCTACTCGTCAAAAAAAAAAAAGTTAGACTTAAGCTAACCTTAAGGATCCAAACACTACTACAAAAATGAGTAAAATAATCATTTTTAAGAGATCGATTGTATTAATCCACCGGTTTCTTATCTTAAGAGACCGGATATTGATAATAACCGGTCTCATAAAAGCATGTAAGAGACCTGTTACATAAAAACCGGTCTCTTATATCAACATATTGTTTTTTTAATAATTTACACATTTACTCACACTACACTACCCCAACAACTTTACACATGTATGACACATGTACAGACTCACTCTACACCCCAACAACTTTACAGACTCACTCTATCTAGAGCATTCGATACATTTTTTTTAATTCTGAACCCTCACACTTCTAATTTCTCCCCTCTAACTTCTCTCTCTTCTCTCTCATCTCTCTCATCTCACAAACACAAAAAAACACACATACGCACACTTCTAATCTCCATTGTTACATTTTTCACCTACGGGGGTCAATTTCTACCCTCGTTTCTTCACT
>SNQN01011691.1:0-18177 GCA_008642245.1 Bassia scoparia | reverse complement strand
CAATAGAAAGGGGCTGCACTGGTCTAAACCGAGGGATGTGTGTTACACGTTGAAACACCATAGTTCTTTATTGCTCCCAAGCCACCTGAATGGTCAATGTTGTACCCTAGCACTTAATCCCTTTATTACTTGGTGTTTCCCATAAAGCCCAAATCTTAAAATGCCTGTTGGGGGCGTCAGCGGGCCCGATGCGGAACTGACTGGTACACGTACACGGTCCAAAATAGGTAGGTGAAGAGACGTCGCTGAAGCGAACATGTACATGGCAAGGAAGTGTACGAGAGTGGCGAAGGTATGTGAAGAGTATGCGGTGCCGATCCAAGAAGAGAAGAAAGCCCATCACCGCAGGTATAAGACGTTGACTGGGGGAAATAAAAATAGAAATGTGGTGGCATAAAACAAGAAAGACTGGAGGAGATGTGCACGGACAAGGGCAAGCGACGGGGGGGGTGGAAAAGGACCAGGGCAACAAAACACGGCGGTGCGGGGACAAGGTGAGGAGAAGAAGTGTATGAAACTTGAAAGTGAGTTGCGCGCGACACGGCTAGAAATGCCCGGAGCTCACAATAACAACCAAGGCGTCCACAAGTCTGGTCTGGCTGCCAGTCCTCGGTGGATCGTCCTCGCCCCAGTGCTCTGTTGAAACATAACGGTCTAGTAAGGGATGAGGAACGACAAAGATAGTAGGGCTGAAGCTACGATAGAACCACAAGAGAGTGTGAACAACAATATGCCCCGAAATGAGGACAAGATACAGACATGGGCCCTAGCCCAAAAAGGCCCAATAGAAGACACCACGCGAACACACAAGCAAACAGATGAAGCGAGGACTCGGCCGCACTAAAAAAAACAGAGCCGTGCATCGACACCGCGTGCAATATGGCACCTCAAAAAAAAGAAGAGTCAAAAATGAACAGGTAAACAGTGGTCTGGAGGGTCGGATGGCGAGTGCGTAAGCAGGCCAAGGCTGCGACATCAGCAATTTAATGTAAGGTCTGTGGCAGAATGGAATAAAGGATGGGAAAACAATGTTCCAAAAATTCACAAAGGAGCACAGTCACCTAGTTGCACAAGAAGAACATATGTGTGCAAATAATTGGTGGTCGATGGATGTCGGAATAGTGGTACGAATGTTGCGAAGCAACAAACGCACAAACCCGCCAAGCAAAGCAGCCATACCGAGGGCCTGTAGGAGATCACGCGGCCCCGAGAAGACGAAAAATCCAACAGCGTGGTAAGATAAAGTCAGAAGCGCAAGCATAATAGTGTATGATCGGATAAAATCGGTAAAGGTAACATATATGACGAAGGAGTGAGACAATCTCGCCGATCGTGAGGGTGAAAACACCGAATGTCGCCAAGAAGATTGCGGACGCCAAGTCGCAAAGAAGCAGAGGATACAAAGAAAAAAGCACAGTACAGTATGACATATAGTAAAGCGCAACCAAAAAGCCAAGCCGAGACGAGCGCCAATGAAGCCCAAAAGGGCGAAGGACGCCCAACAAAGGCCCGATTGGGGGCCAAGGTGACCCCTGCCCATAAAGTGAGGGACCGCCCACTGCAATGCCAGGGAACCGGTTACAGAACTGTGGACGAGCAGTCGTCTGCCCGCCACTCGGTCGGACGCGCGCTCAGGCGTCTGAGCAAAAACAAATGTCACAACAGTCAAACCAAATCAAAACACATGAAAAGAGTCTAACAAGGCGTCGAAGAGATGCTAAGAGATGTGCAAGGTCGAAGGTTCGACAAGGCGTCTAAGGTCCGAGGCAAGGTTCGTGGCTGGGACATCGTGGGCAAGATAGGGGAGAGCCAACGTCTCAAGTGCATAAACCCCCGTGCATGCGGTAGAAATTCGACTGCTATGGAATGCATTAATGCGAAACAAAACATGGCAGTGCCAACGCAAAAAGCAACCTAAGGCATAACTCAATTGCCGTCGTACGATGGCTTGCAGGCTGGTCTGCACACAGTTATAAAGATGCTGTTAAACCAAGACCTGGCAAATTGCGTGCACGTGCAATAGGAGTAACTAAGACAACGGGCATAGGCCCTGGAACGAAATAACAACACATGCCACAACAAAAACTGAGACACTAGGCATATATGTTAAACAACCCGCCTGTAGGAATAGAAGCTAGGGTTAAAACGGAAACTGTGGGTGCTGGGCTGCAGACAATGACGGCAAAACTGAGTACGAGCCAGCGGAGAGGGCAGGGTGCTGTGCGCCACTATCAACCCTTACCCTGGGTCCCCTAAGTCCAGACCTGGGACTACCAACAGGGAAGGTCCGTCGCGGGCTGTAGCAATGAGAGCAAGCGTAAAAGTGAGCGGGTATGGCAGCACCGCCCAAAAGGAAGTCCGGGGGACGTGCCATCTACTGTAGTCGAGATAACACACAACTGTCAGGCATACTCTACAAGTATGCAAAAAGCAAAATCAAGTGCTAGCAAACAAACCGAGCCGCCCTTAAATTGGACCCCTCGGAACAGAGACCAGACCCAGGTCAGCTGCGTGGACCGCCCGACGTCGGATAGTCGAGGGGTCTCACTGTGGGAAGGCACGAAAGCTGTAACGGGGCCATGAGTAGGTGGCAATACTGAATGGGTGTAGCAGTACTCAACGCAATACACGGGAGATTGAGCATCCTGTCCAGTTAACACGGAACTGTGACGCGCGGGCACTGAGGGCCACTGCAGGCACACGCGCAGAAAGGCTACACGGTGAGACAAGACGGGGGCGTCGCGTAAGATGGGGCGACGCGGGGGCACTACCTGACTGGAACCAACTCTGTGAAGCTCGGAGGCCCAGGTCGCCCAAACCATGTAACCGCGCGGCCGCGGCACTGCCAAACCGGCGTAAGGTGAGATCCGCCTGGAGGTCAGCACAGCGAGCCCATGAGGGGTCTGAAGGATCGCGGAGCCTTAGTTCAGGGAACCCGTGGACACCCGGATACAAGTGCGGCAGACTGGAGCAACTGACTGCTAGGGCTGGAATGGGGCTGGTGCATAGAGAGGTAAGGAGCGGGACAACAGGCATGTCCTAGACGAAAGCCACCTGGGCATCCAGAACAAAAGAAGTCATGCAACACCTGCCACAAAAGAGCAAGACGGATCATGCACGACATGCGAAACTGCTCCGAATGCGTGAAACTGGCAGAATCAGTAGCGCTGGCGTGCCGGGGTGTGGAGTCAGCAGGATGGAAACCGGACGTCGACACTGCGAAACGGTACCGGTGTGTAAAAAAAAGACAAAACAAAAAAGGAAAAAAAAAAAAAGCGAAGCAAAAAACAAAAAAAACGAAAAACAAAGGACGAAAAAAGCTGAAATGAGAAAAAGTAAAAGGCGAAAAAGGCAAAAGTCCGCTGCATGGCACGTGTACTGGAGCCAGGCAATAGGCAACGGACATGATCACCCCCGTAAACATGCCAGACACAGGGATGCGACATGAACTTGGACTGGGGGTCCATGGCAACACGGAGCACCACACGATGTAGCGTCGGAAGACACAGATGCGCGCCAACCAATAGTCTCCAAGCACTACTCCGTCAAGCAACACCAGGCACGTAAGTGGAGTAGGAAAGACACCGAATGTGGACCCGCCAACTCATGGCGGCCCGAGGCGCGTCAACGAAGAAGTGCCAACACCCAAGCCTGCGAAGCGGGTGGACGAGGTATGTCCGGAGTGCAGCCGGTGAAGCTGACAGAACCGGAGTGATGTGACAGACAAAGTACTGCGTCGGACAAAAATGGCAGTGAACATGGCAACGAGAAGACACTGTGAACACCGAAGCCAACGTCCAATAAGGGTGGAGTCATCACTCGCACCGAGGAACCAAAAAGGAAGAGAGCGAGACACTGCGGGTAAAAGTAAAAGTACGTGAACAGGCCACCGCAATGTCCGCAACCAAGCAAATACCACTGAGGATGAAGCAGCCCCCAAGCCAACCCTGAGCACCGCAAGCGAGTGCTCAAGTTCGCCAAAAGCCCGACGCCTAATTCCTCCTGGAAAAAGCCGCCCGAAGGGATTAGAGACAAGGCAAGTCCCAGTAGAAACAGTGCCATGACACCGAACAAGAAAGACCACAGAAGCGCAGGCCAAGACTGTGCTGAAAAAACAGGGCCGGCGCCCCTCCTCGCAAAGGCGTGAACAACATGCTCAAGTGTCCATGAGAAGAAAGACAAAATCCTCAACCTGACCCGCGTCATGCACCAAGAAACCAGGCCGGTCCTCAAAGGCAGTACCGCGCCGTCCATCAGTTAATGGCAAATGAAGTAGCGATTGACGCGAAAAGTGTACGTGAAACGGGATGTGCAGAAGTACGTGCACCACGTACCGTCCAGAAGAGAAGGCATCGGGGAACTCGCTAGGCGTCCAGCACCTCCTCAAAGTGCTTGAGGACAGGGTGCCGCACGCAGACGCGACTCAACACTGCCCTCCGGACCAACCAAATACGCAAGGCACAACCACCGCCATCTCCTTCGCACAAAGACGGAGAAGTCGCATGCATCAAACACGAAGAAGATTAAAGCAAGGTGAACATGAGTGTGGCAACTCATATGCGTCCAAAAGCAGCGCGAGGGCTGCCTCCGTAGGCACATAATCGGTAAGTGAATGTGCCTAAGTGAACACTACTCCAAGCAACGGGGAAAGTCAGTGCGAGTCTGTCATGTGCCCCTGCAGTACCGTCAGAAGAGGACTCACAAGAAAAGCAGAGCAGTACCGAAAAGCTCGCGTACTAATGGCAGGTTGCCAAAAGAAGTCCATGCCGAGGATGGGGGTGACAACGGCTCCGCAATCAACGTCATCCACTATAGACCGCACAAGAAAGCGACGTATCTGCTTCAAGAAGTGAGATGCACCCACAACCTTGTCAGTGGTCGACCGTATGGACAAACAGCAAGAGGACACTCGAGGAATGGTAGTGCGTCAACATACGTACAGCGGCCGGTGGGAAAAAAGGGCGGTCCAGGGATGGACAGTGCAACGCCGACGTCAAACTGACGACTAGGACGACCGGGGCAAGGGAGCGAGGAGTCTCCCCGTCTACACGCACCAAAAGGTAAAGTCAGCGGGAAGGGATCCCATGGTCACGCACAGCATGCCCGTAGAGAATGAAGCAAGGACAAGCCCGAATCCAGGCGAGCAGTGTGATAGAACGAGTGTGAAGACTGATGGGGACCGGCAGCAGGTCGGTGGGAAGAAGACAAAGGTCCTAAGTATGACAGTGCCATTGTCCACTATTAGCTAATTCTATGTTTGTAATATATGGTGGTCAATGCGTTAATTCCGACGTGAAGTATAGAAAGTGCGAGCACAGTACCGCATATTAATAAGAGGAGTGTAGCGACACGTTCGTGAACAGAGTTCCGTCACACCAAAAGAGAACGGAATAATCGGAAAGAACATACTGCCCCGCGGAGAACCTCATTTATCCCGGAGTATAATACGCAAAATATTGTGTGTACATAGTGGAGAATCGTGACTCCGAATTTAACTCACATTCCGCCGGGCGATGGAGCCAGAGCGTGGAGAATCCCTCAGATTGCAACAAGAGGCGTCGAAAAGTCACAAAAAAAGAAAGAACAGATTTCCAAAACAACAATGAATGCAACATGAACTGCGCTTACATAGTCCGAACGGGCATTATCGCGTGACGTCCCAGAACCCGGATGTGAACATGGCGGTAACCCAAATGAAGAGGTCTGCGGTCCGGCGCGAGTTTACTTACTGTGAGGCCCAGACAGAGCAGCACTGCACGGGACCTAACCCTTGTGCGTAGTTAGACGAGGCAACAAGGATAACCAAGAGGCCTGCGAGCTGATTGTGTGCAACAACGTGAATGAAATCGTAGAGCGAGGGAGCCTGTCCCGCACAAGACCGAAGGGCCATGTCTGCCCTTGATGAGCGGCCCTGCAAGCGAGCTAAGGCCTCGAGTCGCAGTCCAGCGACCTTCCATGGATGGTGGGTCAAGAAGCACACCCGCACCAACTGAACAAGAGGGCGCATTATAATGGCCTTAGTCCTCTGATTATGGACTACACTAAGCGGAAACAGTCTAAGTCAATCCCACCTACATAGGAAGCTTTTACAACTCAGCTGTATCATCTACCATGCGATAGTATTAACTAGGAAGGGCCCGTATATCGCGGGGCGGCGTTTTAAACATGTAAGTATGTGGTAAAAGCACCTATCTCTCAGAGCGCAAAAATCTTGTGTCTTTCAAGCGCCTTTCTACCCAGGGCGCAAAACCAAAAAAAGGAAAAACCAAGTATGGCGTGCTGAGGCGAGTGCTAAATGCAAAGACTGGACCGGCACCCTGCTATCGGGTGGGGATAGAACGTTGTATGGTCCAGAGCAGCCGAATGGGCGGAATGTTCGCCAAGAGACATGTGTGCAACCGGAAACCCCCTTATTGTAGAGTCGCCCTCTGCCCTGCGTGTGTGAACAATGCACTATTTGACCGTTCCTTGCCGCGAGTATTAAGACTGGCCCCTGAGCGGTTACGCCGTCGAGTCGGTATATCTAACATCATGCGCCGTTCAACGACGTCCACACAATCCTGAACTTATGATCTGCGGAATCCTGCTACAAACGGTGCGAGAGCATAACAAATCAAGTAACATGACATAATGAGAGGAACGAACAAGGCAAGGGACATGAGTAACTCATAGCTAAAGAAAACTAATCCGCTGGCCCATCTGATTTGCAAACACATAATAAAGCTAAGAGCTAAGTTCTCCGCAAGGACACGCATAATCGCAGGAAGATTACAGATGGGGCTGACAGTCGAAAACTTTCCCGGCCACACCGAGCATGTAGTACATAAAGTGCCACACAATTGAAGAGCTAAACGAGCAACACGTGAAGAATTGGTCCAGCCAGGATGGCTCGCCTCTAATTTCTAACTTAGAAACATGGCCACCGACAGGAAGCCTAGGATATCAGTTCCATCACTATGACAAATCATTAGGCCGTCCTCTCAAACTTTAGAACAGAGGCAAACCAGTGCAAAACCAACAAATGCTAAAATTAATCCCTGACGTTCGGCATGTTTGAATCGGCCACAGGAGGAAGGTCCCATAGACAGTCTGCTAAGGAAGGCTGATCATGATATAAATAGCAATACTCAACAGGCAGGCACAGAACAATGTGCAAGATGTAAATACCACTCACCATGCATAGCGCAACATAGTCGCTATCACGACAAAGCCCTAAACCCTTGTCTCATTATACAACCAATACACGGCTGCTGCCGTCTGTTGACCATCTGTACCCTAGATACCCATGAAAAAGACCACCGCTAATTGGGTTGTTAAAGCGTGGAGGGCGGATAGTTGTGTTGGGCCTGTAGATATAGTCGGCACCTGATAATTCCTAAAGCAGCCGAAAGAAGGTTTCTGGTTTTTGACTACACGGACCTCTGACTACACAAAGGTTCGCCTTCCGGCGTGTTGTCACATATCATCCTAGCAAGCAGTGCCTTCCCTGTGCTGCGCAATCTGCAATGTTGCTGAAGGTATAGCATGTGTTTTGGATTAATTATTGAATATGCAGTATGCCAATAAAGTGATGGGTTACCTGGAAAAAGAAGATATGTTGCGCTAACTAGAGAATACAACTCTTTGTCACCTATCAATCAGTAGTAAGGCTTGACAACCTACCGTAGAGACCGGGCTCAAAAATGTGTCTGTTATTTTGGTTGAAGTTGGCTCCAATTGCCAACCAACGAGCGCCACATCCCGCTACCACGACAGGATACACAAAGAAAAAGCTAGGTCGACGATATGATCAGTCAAGGTGCAAGAAAGACCGCGAATATAGGATTTGCGATTTCGACACTTAAGCGAAGTTGAATTTAGTTTTCACAGGACGTTTCCTTGTCTGTCACCATGAAAGTTGATCTTTGTTTCCTAATCCATCTCAATGAGCCGCTACATCCACAGGTCGTGTCAGCAAGACCTGCAAACCATAGGCGCATCGGAGTCACTGCAAGCAAACGCGGAGGTGCAGCATCAACTCGTCGATTGAATTTGGGCGAAAACATCGAGGTGAGCTAAGATGTCCAACAAAGATCAGATTTGGTTTGAAGGGAATGCATGTTCATACTGGCAGGGTGTGTTGCGGCTCTAGCAAATAAGAAACATGGGAGATGCAGGACGGTCGGGTGGATCGACTCCAGCCACTATCAGCAGGGGGTCAAAGTCCAACGTTCACAATGGGTGGTGGGTGGAACCCTGATACGTCTTAAGAAACGACAAGAAGAGACTGAATATGATCCCAAGAAAGGTGTAGATATGTGTGCAAAGACAAGCGCTCGACAGCAAAGAAATACCTCACCAATCCCGTGAGGCGCCGACCTCACGGTGGGCAGTCGTGCGATGACTTATCTTGTTGTCGTCTTAATCTAGTATGTGCCGAGAACATTTTGTCATAATTATTTTTTGGTTGTTTTATGATATACAGTAATTAACTTCCTAAATCTAGTTTGAATTAAAGTATTATTTTTATTCTTAATCTAGTCTGAATTAAAGTATTATTTTCATGATACAGATGAGTTGCAACACAAGATCGTTATGTTGGCCACGTTTTGCTCTAGATTATTTGTGCTATTCTATTATTTTTATGAACTTGTGATAAAAAAAACAAAACAGATTTATATAAATAATACAAAACATATTTATACAAATAATACAAGCTCATAAAAATTCAAAGATAAAAATTGATAACATGGGAGTTGTGACTGTCGGCGACGACGACTGCGAACTGGTGACGGCGGCCCGGCGTTCTGATCTGCGGCGATGATGAACGGASATGGCGAGCAGAGGCGAGCACTTGAGCAGGGGTGCTACAGCGTTGTGAGGTGAGAGASTTAGGGTTTTTTTCATAGTTTGTAAAATCAGAATGTTTGTAAATTGAATAAAATGAAAAAATAAAATGRAAGCTTGAYAAATTTGATAGTTTGTCAAATCAGAATGTTTGTAAAATACTAAAATGATAAGCCCAAACTTTAGAATAAAATGATAAGCCTAAATTTGATAGTTYGATAATTGATAAGCCCAAACTTTAGACTAAAATGAATTGGGCTTTAAGAATCAACAAGACCAACTGCCCAATTTACTTTAGTGAATTTACTAATAATTCGGAAATCTAGATTATCGAATTCAATGAATAGTTGATATTTCGTATCTTGGTCTGTTCCGAAATTTAAAAAATCGGAAACGAAGTTCGAATTTTCGAAAATAAAAAACCGTATACGTACAGAAATATCGGAATCCGGAAATTTCTGCACAAACCCTTCCCAACAAGTAAACTCATACACACACATGGTCTCATAATCTTACAGCTTATCTTTTCCTAGGCAAAACAAACCTACATTCTAAACTAAAGTCCTTCCGATAAATACTGCATACAAGTTTCTGGTCCTGCTCACTTGACCTCGCAAACAAGGCCTTGTTCCCTGTCTTGCCATACTCGCAATAACATGCCAACAAAGCCAACTCCAAACACACGAGGTCCTGAACTATGTTTCATAGAAAGAACACACAACTATTTCTGCATGCCCCAGGCAAGAGCAAATCCAACGGGAATCTGATTGTAGAAGTAAAGAATGCAACAAACATTGTCTGCTAAAAATTACATTCAAACTGAATAATGGTCCATGGATTCATCAGGCTCACCACACCAAAGGACAAGTCATTAGCTGATGATCCCACAAGAATATAACTGATCCCTTGTTCATGAGCTTGCCCCACATCATGAGCCAACAATAAATCTATACTTGGAATGTTGAATATATGCCCACAAAAGGCAGCCAAGGACCTTCATCTATAAGAGTCGTCCCAACCACATATCCACTTAGCCATAGTACAAACTCAGGACAAGGATTAGCTTTCCATTTATCCCAAACAAAACCAAGTTGAGAACTCTTTAGTCTTCCAAATCCTTTTCCCAGTCCAAATAGCAGAATTGGACATGGATCCTCTTCCATTGCTACCTTTCATATATAAATTAGGAATCCACCTGAGCAGACCTATCCTGCTTATTAGCAATATTCCAACACATACTTACCATAGACAACCAAATTCCAAAGAAAGCAGTTAATGGATCCAAGACTCTCCTCCTCTGGGATGCAAATTCATATCCCAACACATATGGGAGGTGGCCCTAGATAGCATTAGCTCCACCTCCGCACAATAGTTCTCTGCAAAAGACAGCCTCAACTTGTTTCAATACCACACTTTCGCGGATAATAAAGACTGAAGCTCAATAAGTATGCACAAGTAAGACAGATAGAATTGATCAACTGAGTTCTTCACACGTATAAAGACAAAGTCTCACTATTCTAAAAGGCAATTCTAGCAATAATTTTAATCTAAACAAGAATGCTGGCAGTCATCCTTGGGACAATTTCCTCTATTCACATTCACACCTAGATATTTGAAAGCAGTCTTATCACTTGGGAACCAAGCACAGCACACGCACTCCTGCTGATCAATGGCTGCGCATATTATATACAATATAATTTGGACTTCCCTGAATGGCCACCAAGCCAGAAGTAGCAGAAAAAAGTAGGCCAAGACACCCTGAGTACAATAGAAATGAAATCTTGGTGCCCAATGGATATAAAATAAATCAAAATCATCAGCAAAAAACAACGGTGATCACACTTCAAAGCTCTACATCTAAGAATGGGAATTTAAACTGCTTCAAGCGCTAACAGTTGACAACTTGTCATTGAAGAGGTAAGCGTCTCAGCTTCAAATGCAGTGGTATATAAGGCACTAAAGGGGTTGTCCAAGCCTGTAAGTTCACAATAACACTACTTACCTACTTTCTCTCCTCTGGAATAATTCTACTCCCTATATAAAACTCTAAACACCCCATCGAAGAGGTTGTTCCTCACGGGATGCCCTAAGGGTAGTTCTTCTTTGGGTTTGTACGGTAGTTGGATTCGCGTTCAGGTCAACAACCACCAGCATGGCCCAATTGGCATATGCCACGTCAATAGAACCCATTGAAATGTGTACAAACAATGCGGCTAGAAGAGGTTTTAGTGCCACAATATTTGTGGATTTGAACCCATGGATACGGCCAATCTAGAAATGATGCATGGAGGTAGGCCTGATTCTAGAAGGCCGGAGGAGATATCCTCAACGGCCAGATGTCACTCTACCAGGCGCTCTAGATCCACAAGACGTCATASCAGTCGAAGTGACAGACCACCTCCATCACAAGTTGGACATCCACCGAGTCCAAGAGGTACACGCGCCGRTTCTACTAGAGTTGGTGGAAGTCACCATCGGACACCTTCTCCTTCACGGAGAATGCATGATCGCTCAACTCCACCAACCACGGAGTAGGTGGAGCAAGCRAAAAATATTCTCCGTCGAGCTGGTTTAGCATCTTCCAGGTATACTGGTAGTACCTCTGGGGTTAGCACTACAYAAGAGCATGTTCCATTTGGGCCTACTCCTCCTACTCCAAGCTATACCACCCAGAGACGCCACCACCAAGCAAGTGGCTTTATGAGACCACCGAGACCACGTACCAGGAGGAGGTTAACTTGTTCACCTACTCCACCTCCATYATCTCCTTCATATGAGTCAACCCCATCTTTSGAAGACATCCCCGAAGAAGATGTGGAAAGAGGCGAGGTAAGATATGCAAGTCCAGTTCATAATCACCATGCCAGGACTGGTACGTCCAGACCTAGGCCCAGGGCAAGATCCACTAGATTAACATCAGGGACTGCTCGAGCAGAGCAAATCACCAGGCCTGGTTAGTCAGTTCACGATTGCCTTGGAAATTGGCTTTCAACTTTTCACATGTTGGGGAGACATGGTCCCACACAAAGTCAGCCTGCAACTAGAGCCACAACAGGCCAGGTTACAGGCCATGCAACAAGTGGAATCAGGTATTTTTCCTCATCACCATTTTGTGATGATATACTGAGGGCACGATCTCAAAAGGTGAAGATACAAGGCCACATAAATTTGATGGTACTAGAGACCCAGATGACCATGTAGCCCTCTATGAGGGACACATGTATTTAGGAGAGTTTGCAGGGGCCAGTTTGTGTAAATATTTTCCTACCACTCTCATCGGAGTTGCCCAAGCCTRGTTTCGCAACATACCACCTTGTAGCATTTACAATTTTGGTGACCTGGCAGATCAGTTCAGAAACCACTTCATAAGTGGTAGGCGAAGGCAAAAATATTCGGTTGAGCTTATGTTACTTAAGCAAGGGAAGGATGAAAGTTTACGTGATTACCTTACCARGTTCAACAAAGAAGCTATAACAATTTCAAAGTCGAAACCTGATGTGGTTATCATGGCTTTACAGTATGGCTTGAGACCTGGTCCATTTAGGGACCACCTTATCAAAACTAAGATGGATACCCTGGCCCAGGCCATTCACATCTCTAATGACTATATCACCCTGGAGGAATTCAATAAGACGACAGCACCAGGAAGCGCTCCTACAGCAAATAAGGATGATAAAGCTTCACCTACTGCTCAAAAGTCGAGAAAGGAGAAAAGAGATGAAAAGAAGAAGGAAAAGGCAACAAACCTTCCTCCCATCTTCGAATTCGGAGGATGTGTTGTGACTTCACCGACCTTAATAAAGCATGCCCTAAATTCCCTCTCCCTAGAATAGATCAGTTGGTTAACTCTACCAGTGGTCATGCATGACACTCATTCATGGATGCTTTCTTTAGGTTATCATCAAATTCACATGTATCAACTTAACAAGGAGAAAATCCCTTCATAACTAGCTGTGGTGTCTATAATTATATTATGATGCCATTTGGATTAAAGAATGCTGGTGCCACATACCAGAGAATGTTGGACTAGGTATTTGAAACCCAAAGAGGCAGAAATYTGGAGGTCTATGTTGATGATGCAATCGTGAAGAGTGTTCACCCAGAGGATCATATTAAAGATCTTGCTGAGACCTTTGCTAACCTAAGAAAATACCAAGTCAAGCTTAATCCCAAAAAGTGTGTTTTTGGGGTTAACTCTGGTAAATTCTTAGGGTTTATGGTCAGTCAGAGGGGGATTGATCCTAATCTTGATAAGGTGAAAGAAGCTTTAGATTTTACCTAAACCAAAAGTATCAAGGATATTCAAAGATTAACAGGAAGAATGGCAGTTTTCAAGATTTATTGCTAAATCACCCGAAAGTCACAACCATTTTTCAAAGTTTTGAAGGGTAACAAAGAATCAACTGGGGGCCAAAACAGCATGAGAGCATTCACAACCAGCGCAAGGAACACCCAGTGAAACTCTATATAAACCCCAATAATTCTCCACTTTACCGTGAAATTTAAGCCGAAAATACGGAGAACTATTGGCATGTCATGACGTGTTAAAAATGTTTGGCTAAAATATATTTTGCAGCGGAAATCAAAGATAGAAAATAGTTCAAACCAAGGTGTTAAAATCTTAAATGTAAAAATTCACAAGTTGGACCCATTAAGGCCCTTGTTCGCAAATAACGGTAAAATCCTTTTAAGAACTTGAAATGCCAAATCGTTCCGAGAAAGGGCAATGATTCAGAAACAAAACAATAAAAGCACGGCGGCTTTCCAGTCAACCCATTCATCCAAAGCTAGTCACATTATTATAAATCCTGTGAAAAATCTGCTCCCCATATTTGCAAGTGAAATAAGGATCATCACAAGTCCACCAAAAAGAAGAAAATGTAGACACACAAAAAACACAAAAAAACACAATCAGCAAGGCTGAGTACATACACATAAAAATCGAGAAAACAAACAGACATATCTCCCCTAAAAACTGGACATACCAAGATACGACACCTGCTTAGAAACAAATGAAAACCCAACTGTGGTGTTCATAACCACTTAACAACATTATACATATATAGTTGATCCCAAAACTCAAACAAAACCATCAACTACAATATTACATACAACTGCTCCAATACAAACACCCATTATCCTCAACTGCTCCTGTTAACCAGATTGTACCTGCAGAATAGTTTACTCGACTCCAATACATGACTCCATATATTTTATTTAACATTTGTTTATGATATGAGCAACAGACAAAGCTGTCCAAAACCCATTTTCACAATTTAGGAACATCAACCAGACATCAAGTGTCATCAGACACAAGGTGCCACAAACCTATGCCTCCCCGTCGAAAGGCATAAAAACCAGTAAACAGATGGCGAATGGGCGCGACTCCGTCACCATAGTTAGATGAGATCTATAAACTAACCCCAATTTGGATAAAATCCGTTATAAATAAGTGAAGAGAAGACGCGTTGATCAAACGACTCTCGGAAAGAAGCGAATATAGTCGCAACCCAACCCTTGAATTGTCAATACTCTAACGTGCACATGCCTAAAGTTTTATTGCTCATTCGTATTATATTTTAACTGTTAATTATTCGACAAGTTCATATGACTCACAACAAGACACAAGTCACCTTACAATCTCTTGACATAAAACATTCCTTTAATTAATATACTTGTAGGACAAGCCAACTAACTTGTCATTAAGACTTGAATACTTCCCTTTTACTCAATTCATAATCATGTCATGAACGAGTAAAAAATCACCTCATGGAGTAAGTTACACTTGACCCACTTAATTCATCCTTGTATTATAAATTACTTCATGGAACAAGTTATACTTGACTCCACTTAATTTCTCAATAGACCAAATCAATTAATTAAAGACAAAAGACTAATTAACGACTTCATCACAACCTCATGAACAAACCAATTTCCACCATACTCCTCATTCCACAATATAGACCAACACCACAAATAAATAATTCATCGTGACTACCAACAATTCCTGAACGTTTCCTACTCATGCTTCTAAATTATCAAGCATCCTCAAACAACTTTAAGATCAAGGTTCCGCAAGTAGGACGTACCTTGAAAAGGAAAACAATCCGCACATTACTTCTACTTCAATAATAACTCAAAGAGAATTTCCTCTACAACAAATAGAAATCAATTACTATTGATTCAACACAAAATTACAGCAATATATATATTCCCTTGAAAGCCCACAAAAACTTTAGAAATCAACCTCAAACATGTTTTAAAGATTAATTTCAATGCTCATATAATAAACCATTCATTTATGTTTTTTTTTAAAAACTTAAAAGCCATATTTTCAATGGTTGAAAATTACTTTTAATATGTATAATAACTCTGAAAATATCACAAATTAACATATATTTTTTGTGCCAAAATTTTTTGATTAATTTTAATAACAAAACATATTTTGTAATCGAAAATTGTCAACCTGATGTAATAATTTATTAAATCACTAAAACTCTACGAAAATTTATGAAACTTTCACACAAGGTGTATTACTTATATAGAAAACCACACAAATTTTCGTAAATTATAGAATAATAAAAAAAGATAAAACGAATACCGAGTCAGCAACCCGGAAAAATAGTCAGTTCGAAAATGAATTTATTATAATAGTAAAGCAGCTTTGAAAATTCGGAAACTTTTACTCAACGTCTCTTACTGTATATAAATATTCATACAAAGTTTCGTAAATTATTGATGAACAAAAAATCAGGAAAATCAAAAGCCGAACTTGAAACCCGAACTATCAATTCAAAATCGATTTTTTTTTAAATTACTAAACATGCTTAGAAAATTCCGGAACTTTTACACAAGGTGTATATTAGTATGTAGATTACTCGACCAATTTTTTGTAAATTATTGAAAAAGCAGAAAATTAAATAAAAATCGAATAGTAAAACTGGACAGATTAATCAAAACGTGAAAAACCCTAATTTTGCAATTCAATAAATATGAAAAATTCCCAATTAAAATCAATATCACCAAAACTCATAAACTTTGTAGTTTGTAGTAGATTATACTCAAAATTATTAGTATAAATTTGGATTAAAAAGAATTTCAATACTTAAACAATGCAAACTAATGAATTAAAAACAAGAAAAAACAAGAAGGAAAGATGGGAGAGAGAAGGACCGATGGTGGTGGTGGTTGGCCAGCGACCAGCAGCAGTGGCAGCAGGGGTCGAGCAACAGTAGCAGTGGTGCAGCATTGTAGGGCAAAGCAATGCACTTCTCTCCTTCTCCCCATTTTTTTTTTGAAAAACTTGAAAGAAGCTTATGAAGTGAATGGGTAAAAAAAAAATCCTCCTTTTTAACCGACTTAGGTTTTAGCTAGGTTTTAATTAAAATATATATTTATTTAATTTATTTTGTTTTTGGATAAAGAAGAAAAGATAAATTTCTATTAATAAAATTCAAACAGATTATATTTTTCTATCACAAAATATAATTTAAACGAAATGATGACATTTAATAAAAATATATATCTTTTTATAAGAAAATCGCAATAATATTTATAAGAAAATATATTTATAAATAATTTGAAAATTACGGGGGATTACACTCTCACCCTAGCCAGGCCGTACAGTGAAACATTATTTGTATACATTGTTGTCAGCCAATCCGCAGTTAAGTGTTTGTCTCTACAGAGAGCAAGACAATGTTCAGCAACCTGTGTACTTTGTAAGTCATGCCCTTACTGGGGCTGAGACCGGGTATCCAATGATTGAAAAGCTCTTTGCTATCATCATTGCAGCCGAGAGGTTAAGGCCTTACTTTATGCTCATCCCATTAGTTGTCCTAACTGACTTCCCATCGGGGAAGTCATTGGAACGATTGAGAAATCAAGCAGATTGACAAATTGGGCCCTTGAGTTAACTGGTTTTGGAATTACATTCCAACCCAGGACTACTATCAAGGCACAAACTTTAGCTGATTTTCTGGCTGAATGTTCTTATTATGAGGAGTAGACCACTCAAATATTGCCTTGGACTGTTTACACAGATGGGTCATCCACTGACACTAGGTCAGGAGCTGGTGTGGTTTTGCTCTCACTAGAAAAGGATGTCATTGAATATGCCCTGAAATTTCAATTCCAAGCAACCAATAATGAAGCTGAGTATGAAGCTGCCATTACTGGTCTACAGTTATATCTGTCAATCGGAGCTACCAGAGTCTGTCTCATGACTGATTCCCAACTAGAGTCCAAGCAGTACAGGGGGAGTACAAAGTCAGAGAGCCCATCCTTTAAGCATATTGTAYYAGAATGAAGGAGCMAGCTTCAAAATTACAATCTTTGGAAGTGTGCTTAATTCCCAAAGAAGACAATATTCATGCAGATGCACTGGCAGGCCTAGCCACAACAACTTTCCAGAATTTAACTAGGTCAATCTTCATGGAGGTGTTTCCCAAAAGGAGCACAGAGTGTGAGGCAATGTATGTATTCCAAGTTGGTCCACCTCCTTTGTGGATGGCTCACATTCTAGCCTATATGTATAGAAAGTCTAGGAAGGTCAGGCTAGGAAGGTCAGGCACATTACCTTCTAMCAAGGCACAGGCTAGGAAGGTCAGGCTAGCAGCTTAGAGGTACACAATCATTGATGGTGAAATATATAGAAAGTCTCACACCTCTTAACCACTTCTTAAGTGTGTTGACCCAGAAGAAGGACACTATATTCTCAGGGAAATACATGCGGTCATTTGTGGTCACCATGCAGGTTCTAGAATCCTGGTTCATAAAGCTCTTCATTTTGGTTATTATTGGCCAACAAGATGCTAATTAAAAAAGAATGGTCACAGAGAGTGACAAATGCCAGAGGTTTTCACCTTCTATCAATCAACCAGCTAATGAACTTCATCCAGTCCTTAATCCCATCCCTTTTGCTCAATGGGGTGTGGACATATTGGGCCCATTTCCAAAAGCTAAAGGTGGAAAGAAGTGGCTTATTGTTGCTRTTGATTACTATTTAGGCTAGATTTCGCTAAGCAGTTAGCAAGCTAGCATGGATCGGAACCTGCAGCTAGACAAGTTAAACAAACTATTGAGCAATCAGTTTCATGCGAAAAATGYAAGCTAACAAAGTGCAACAATGGTAAAGACACACGAAATTGGTGATGYGGAAACCCAAAGATGGGAGAAAACCGCGGGTAGCAATGAGGCCACCAATCCACTATGAATCACGCCTTCAATTGGCCTTTTCATCCACCGAGTACAAGCTTTTCTTATCAATTATCTAAGTTAGAATATGGGAGAGGAGAAGGATTCAGAATGTCCTTCCTCCATTACATTGATCTTCTATTTATACTCATAAAG
>SNQN01011689.1:0-18181 GCA_008642245.1 Bassia scoparia | reverse complement strand
CTTTGTTTGTGTTATGGAGGTGGCAAACCTATTCTTGAGGGATATACAGATGCAGACATGGCTGGTGATCTTGATAGTAGAAAGTCTACCTCGGGTTATGTGTTCACATTTTCAGGGGGAGCCATTTCTTGGCAATCCAAGTTACAAAAGTGTGTGGCTTTGTCGACTACTGAGGCAGAATATATAGCAGTTGTGGAAACAAGCGAAGAGTTGCTTTGGTTGAAAAGGTTCCTACAAGAGTTGGGTTTGAAGCAAGGTGAGTATGTAGTACTTTGTGATAGTCAAAGTGCTATGGATTTGAGTAAGAACTCTATGTATCATGCTCRTACCATATTGATGTTCGATATCATTGGTTGAGGAATGTGATTGAGTTGAAGAAGATGAAACTGAAGAAAGTTCACACTAACAAGAATGGTGCGGATATGTTGACAAAGGTGGTTCCTCAAATCAAGCTTGATGTTTATAGCAAGCTTGCGGGAATGAGCTTCAAGTGATGTTTGAAGCATGTTCGTCTTCCCCGTGTTGGGATGGAGGGGGAGATTGTTATGGGTCCAGCCCATTTGTGCAATATTTACATTGCTTTTGGATGTTATATTTTTGGGCCTTTTATTTGTGGATTTCCAAGTTCTATTTTTGGGTCCATTTTTCTTTGGGTGCTTTGGCTTCTAAGACAAGCTTTTGGTGTTATTACTTGCTGCAAGAAATCAGAAAGTGAGAGTAGCATTTTTCAACACACATTCACGCACCAAAACAGGAGAAATAGAATAAGAAAAGACAACAGCTATTTTTCGTTTTTCAGCCTGTGCAGTTTTGATCAACTGCTTGATCGGAGGTGTTCCCGTGGTCCGATTTTGCTCAAATTTGGACAGCTTGTTCCTGACATCTGGGGCTTCATTTTGGACGGTTGGATCGTCTCTGTAAGGCCTGGTTTGGTCGGAATTCTGGTCTGAACATAGCTGCTGTTTTTGGTGAATTCTACACTTCTTTTGTTCTAGTTTTTCTCTAATTATTCTTGGTGATTGTTGGTGGGTTGTGAATCCTTGTTAGACTGATTTGGGGTTCTTTTTCCCTCAATTTCTTAATAAGAGAAGTTAGGGTGGACTCCTCAAGAGGTCCCGTGGTTTTTGTCCTTCACWTCGAAGGGGTTTTCCACGTATAATTTGTGTGTGTTGTTTGTGATTATTTCCGCTTGTTTAATTGCCAAATTGGTATTGTTTTATTGCTGTTTTGGTACTGCAATATTGCTGTTATTATCTTGGTCATTAGTTGTGTGATAATTTGGGTTGTTTGGTTGAGTAATTGGTTGRTTGTCTTGATTGTGTGACATAGTGGGTGTCGTAGTGACCCCTTTCGATCCCTACATTTGAGTGTTATCAGGTCTTACTGCATTAACATGTATGGTGTTCAAACTAAGACAATTAAATTCAATGTATGGTCTATTCTACTCTCTCGTTACTCCATCTTTTATTGTGTGCATTTACTATTTGAGTGAAAATATTTTTAAAAATGTGTAAATGGGAGAGAGACAAGTGAAATTATTTTTAAAAAAAATTAAGAAATTGGTAAGTGAAACCTTGTAAATATAGCAAAAGCATATGAAAAAATGGAGTAAAAAACAATTTGCATATATCACTAATAAACGACTCATCGAAGAACATTCACTGATCAATATAGTTCGAAGGGAGTATTATGGTTATAGATAAGAGCAAGTTTACTTGAGTTTATTTTAAGTTAAGTTCCTAACTGAATTTTCAGGAATTTTCGGATAAAACCACCTTTTTTTTACACTTTTTTTAAAACTTCTAGCTTTTCTTTTTTTCTTTTTATACTCCAACCTTAAAATTACCATTTGTTCTAAAACTCCCACAATTTAACGTCTCAGTTACAAATTCCGTTAAATCTGAGATTATTTTTGTAATTTCATGTTCATCCCTTTACTTCACCCTCCATCACCTCCACGATCTCCCTTTCATTTCCCTTTGTCTCTTATACACATCTATTCCGTTAAATCTGAGATTATTTTTGTAATTTCATGTTCATCCCTTTACTTCACCCTCCATCACCTCCACGATCTCCCTTTCATTTCCCTTCACACCTCACATCTTTCACTTTCTTCTTCTTCATCATTTCACAAAAATCTGAAATTATGATTTCAAACTAAAACAACCCATTAAAAATCAATCAAACCTGGTTTTATTTTTGGGTTAGAATGGCGTTGATTCATGCTTCTCTTATTACATTGCCAAAAATTAGAAACTTTTTGGGTGTTTGAAGCCAAAGACATTAACAGAGACTTTGAATAATTGATGCAAAGCGGCAAATGGAGAAAATTACAGCTGCATTGGATTTGGTTTATTAATAATGTATGTGTCATTTACTATAATGATATCTTCTTTGCTGTCAAATTTGGTTTTTTGCATTTAAATTATTAGTTAGGGTTTCAATTGTTTGGGATTATTTAATTGAAATACTTGTTAAATGGGAATGAGCTTATTAAATGGTAGTGACGATTCAGCCCTAATGAACAACCCTTAATTCAGCCCATAATATCTGATAATGGGATAAGGTTAATTTTATGGAATTATTAAATGTTAATGAAAATCCCAAATTTCTACTTCAATTGCAAATTCAGACTCTAAATTAAGGTTGCAAATCAAAAGAGTAACTAATATATGCATATTCCTGAATTTTTTTTTAACTAATTCCAAGCAAAATTTGAACAAAAAAAATGAGTTTTGAAGGAAGATGAAAAAGGATTTGGTGATGTCAGGGAAGAAGCGAAATAAAAGGGGATAAGAGAGGAGTGGAGCCACATTTACAGAAAATGTATAAGTGTGAATGAGTGAGGTTTTAAGAACAAATGGTAACTTAAGAGTTTAAGTGGTGGGAAGTATTAAAAAGAAAAAAAATGGAAGTTTTAAGAAAAAGTGTAAACAAAAAGGTGATTTTTATTTCAAAAAAGGTTTAATTTTCATTTCTGATAAACAATAATTAATTTGAATTTCGTTATTTTCGACTAAAGTTTATTTAGAATAAAAGTGTGGAGTGTGGACTACTCACTTGCAGCCAAAGGATCTGAGGCTTGGATGGTAGCCAAATCGATGTACGTAAACTTGGGCCCAGGGCCCGGAAGATTAGCATTAAAATCGTCGACAAGCGATACCAGCTTTCTATTGAAGATATCCACCGCTTGGTTGATTTCTGCCACACATACTGTAGAATTGTACCTTCTTTTTTCGGCTGGAGTGCACCCTATTTGGGCCAACCCGAATACTGCTAGTTTCCTCCCACCTGAATTGTATATGGTCTACAAAAATACCCAATATAATATTGTTAGAATTCGTCATTATAATGCTACTACAATGTATGAATTATTTGAATACAATAGCTAAGGTGGGAATAAAGGCAAGAAGAAACATAGGACTAACCTGTAATTGAGATCTGTAGCGAGTAATAAGTCGTTGAGCGAATTGCTCTGGGTTCAAAAGTCTCTTGGTAGGATAGAATTCCGGCATGAAGTAATTGTTGATGTAATCAACACTGCCTATATTGATGGTGAACAAGCACTTGTTTAAGTAGTTGGAAACTGGGCCTTGAACCATTCCTTGAAGTCTTAGTATTGTCATTTGGTAATTTATTAGTTGTTGATCCATTGGAACCCGAACGCCCTGAAGACACATTAAAAAGATTAAAAAATAGTGTTACACTGTGTAAGGTTTTTTCATTCTCATACCGATTATAATTGTAAACATGAAAAAAAAATTGTACTACTCCGATCTATAATCTAAATTGTGAATCTATGACAATAATTTTTATTTTTGTTAAAAAAAGAGAAACAAACAGTGAGGTTGATTGTTCTAATAACTTCTAACAAAAACCTAGGTATGCAACTATACACACATAATTTGCAACAGAAGTTCTTGAATTGTATGCATTAGATGCAAAACAAATTTATCATGCATCAAATATTTAATGATCCTTTTAGTCTMTATAGTAACTCATTATTCGCTTTATATCAATATAGAGATAAATAATAAGGGTCACTATATAGATCAAAATAACTATTATATTAACCAAAAGGGTCAATTTTATCTGGTGCATAATAAAATTTTTCTACACCAAATGCACCTAATACTTTGCCGATTTGCAAAACCTATGGCGAAAAGCAAAGAAAGTAAAAAAAAAATCGCAAGATATGATACCACGTTTGCTCCAGTTTCAGAGAGAATTCCACCACCTTCCGATGCGAAATTGACTCCCATCATTATTTCTCGTCCAAAAGAGTTGCTAAATGATGGTATGAATCTTCCAAATCCCAATTGTTGAGCTGTAATATAACGCAATATTTAACATGTACTCCGTAATACAATCAAAATTATAATGTGTACTTCTAGTTAGTGATAAACTGATACATCTCGGAGTATCATAAAAATCACAATATTTTCATAATAAATTACAAATAAGCCTCGTAATTACCCCATAATTATACTCCGTATTTGATTTGAATCCTAAAATTAAAGTCCATCATGAAACTAAGCTTTTAGTACTAGGAAAAAATAAGTCTTGGCGTCAAAAGCAAGTTCAGCCGCAGATCTTAAGAATTGGGGGTGACATCATTTTTAGTGGTCCAATTAAAAATGATTTCATCAAATATTTGTTAAAACTTACTAAGGTCTTGTTCTCGTTTACTAATTTTTGCTAAACTAAACTTATTTTTACTGAAACTTATTAAAATAAGTTGATGAGAACAGGGTCTAAGACTAGATCAAATTTATAAAAACATGTAAAACATTCTAAAAGTTTTAACCCTCATACTTATACTTCATCCGATTCTAAAAGTTTTAACACTTACATGAATATATGCATTGAGCACAAAAAMACAAAAAACATTCTAGGACTTTTAAGGACACTAGTGAGAAAAGTCAATACTTGAGGGTATAAATGAAAAAAACCCAATAATTTAGGGGCACAAATAAGAAAAAAAAAACATATGGTACACGTGAGAAACCCCAATACCTCAAAGGTATAAATGAGAGAAACCCAAACCAGTATTAATATGTAATGAATTGGTGACAAAAAATTCAGATAAAATAAGTACATACTTTGCATGAAAGATGTTTAGTTTTGAAATTTTAAGTTTTTAAGGGCAACTCGATACACATTTGCGTCATGGCAAGGCGAGGGTCCCACGAAGCGACTCACCACAAGTGTGTATGAGGGCAAGCCTTGTGTTATCTTTTTTGCAACAAACAACTCTCAAGCTAAGACTTGAACCTATAACCTTAGAGTCACATAATAACACCTTAATCGGTGCGTCACGACTTCGCTTAGAAATTTTAAGTTCAATTCAATAAAAAAAAAGTTTAGTTCAAAATAAAACAATTGTCGAGAATATGACCCTAGCTTCTTTGTTTCAACATTATCGTACAAAGATCATAAATTAATAATACACTGATGTCAAGTGATAACCAATTCAAAATAATTATATATAGGCATATGTTCGATAATTATAATTTCATGACTATTATTAACATATATACAGAAAACAAAAAGAACTTACTAATAACATCGACAATGGTGAGACCATTGGTGAACCTTCCAGTGGGAAATCGTTCAGGAAAGTCAATCCCATAAGGAGGGTAATTAGCTTTCGCCAATGTAATCAGATTATTGTTGTTTCCGGGATCTGATAACGAGTCACCAAACACAAAGTAACACGGCACTTTTGGTTGACCATTAACCAAATTAGAGCCACCAATAATACTAAAAACTAAAATTGTTGCAACTCGCCACATTATTATAAGATTGCTTTCGAGAATTTTACTCTTACACTACAACAAAAGGAGTGTCATAACGACACTTTTATCTCGACACTTTTCAAAGTGTCGAACCTATCCTATGTTTATCTTTCAGTCTCGACATATTAGACTACAATTTTAAGTGTCGGGATTTCTTACTAATCTATATCCTTATCCTTGCTATATTCTTACTATATAATTCTTATCCTTACTATAAAAAAGCAGGATCCCATTTTATTGTTATTATGACAGTGAGAGTATGATTTTACCTCTATCTTCTTATGGCTATTACTCTCCCTACCCCTCCATCTATCTTACGACAGTAATACTTACACTTATAGTGGGAAAATGGAGTATAATGTAATCCCCTATTTGTAACATCGTACTGATTGTTAGTTACAAATTAACTTTTTGTAACCAACATTTGTCAAAGAAGGTTACTTATACAAGTAGTTATTATTTGTACCATTACATTAACGTTAGTTACAATAATTAGAGGTAACTAGCATAGAATTTATGTGAAATTAAATGAAATTAAGATAGACTACATCTAATATTTGTAACCAATATTATTATTTGGTTACAAATCATTAATGGAAAAATTAAAATATGTTTAACTATCATTTTGTGTCTTTTCAGTTTCTCTCTTCCCTTGCTCTCATCTTCAGCCTCTATATTCTTTAAAAAAAAAAATTCATTCAAAATATAAAAAATATAAAAAATTCTTTCAATTTGTTGTTCTTCGATCTCTATTACGTTTAAATTTTTTTAGTTAAACATGATTCTCTCATCTTCATCGATTCTATCCACTAATATATATGTTTTACCTTTTTTGGGTTCAAATAATTTTCATCTAAACCTAGAATTTGGGAAAAAGTACAGGCTCGATTTTGCATCCTTCGCTTCTCATTTTAATTTTGTGAGGTATTTTTCTGCTCTTTCTCTTTCTACATTGATTTCGAATTGAATAGTTTTTATATTGCTTCGATTTTTTTTCAAATAGTGTTCTGTTCGAATTCTATGCTAGTTTTGGTTGTTTTTTCGTTTTATTTTTTATATTTGAATTATGAGTTTTGTTTCAAGTTCATGGTGAAATCCTAACTTTTGTTTGAATTTGTTTTTTTCGATTCTTGTTGTTCTTTGATTTTTTCTTGGTTTGGCCTATTTTTTGTGGCGTTTGAAGCACTGTAATTTGGGAAGTTATTATGGACCGAGGTTGATAGTTGTTGGTGTGTTTTGCTTGGGTGGGTGGGGCAGAATTGCCGTGGTTGTGTAGGCTTTTTGGGGCAGATTCTGGGCAGTGTGTTGGTTGTATTTTTAAGCTACAACTTCTAATAGTGATGGTGAGATTCGTGATTTTGAGAAGATTTTTTAGGTAGCTGCATTTGGACTTCTAAGACTCTGACTTGTTTGAAGATTTAAATTGAAGTGTTGTGTGGATTTCTGTGATTTTGAAGAGATTTTTAGCACTGAAATTTCTCAAAATTCGTTGCAGCTTTAGAATTGTTAGTAGTTTCATTAAGGTAGGAATTGATAATTGATTAAAAAACACAATTATTGGACTTAAAACTGATTAATTTTAGAGATTAAAGGAAAATTCGCTTGTTATTTATATTTTTGTAGATCTATTACCATAAATAAATGAGGTTGTATCACTCTTTTCTACGTTTAATTTTATATGTTATTCTGTTAAATTCTTTGTATATATGTTGTCGGTGAAATCTAGACTTCTCTCCGGAAAAGATTCGTATGAATTTAATTTTGAAGTTGATGGTCAGATGCCTGCTCGCTCTAAACTAATGATTAATGAATGTAAAATAAGAGTTTTATTTTTGATTCTTACGACCTTACAAGAACACTGTCCTTTTGACAGTTGCTACAAGATTCACGCTCTTGTTTTATTGGAAGGCTCATCTGCTTAACTATATTTTTGTATTCTGCAATTTTCAGTCATATATGTGTTTTTTTTATTAGAAATTTAATTATTATATTGACTTCTGCATCAGGGAATGTAAGCTGTATTATCTTCTGGCTACATGCTGCAATAAGACAATGAGGAGAAAGAATTTTTGAATCATTGCTTGATCATTGTTTTGGTTCTTGCTGCCAATTGATAATATATGATGATTAGAAATTTAATTATTATATTTACTTATTTGTTCTCTTAATTGTTGTTAGGTAGCTTTTATTTTATGTACCAATTTGTCTACTACAACCTTCAAACTGAACTACTTCTTAAGTCTAGCAGGTTTTGTATCCAAATATTTCTACTTCTGAAATTCGATAGAAATAAATTTGTTTTTCCTTAGCTTGGAAAGCTATAGATTTCAATGTGATGTGTTTTTTTTCTCTTAACACTAGCCTTCAGCCATTGTTTGGAAATAAGCCCTGTGAAGATATCTTTGTTCCTCTGATCTTTGCTGTAAACTTCTACATGTTCTGATCTAAATTATACAATATTTCACTACACTACTTTAAAGCGATGGTTTAAATAATTTGTTGGAATTATCATCTAAAATTCAGTAGCAACTAGCAAGTAATTTAAAGACCTAGGATTTTATGTCTAAAAGAAATTTCCATTTAGCGTTTAATGTTAACTGTTTGATTGTTTTTACTGTATTGGTTGTATGTGTTGTTAACTTTTCAATGCTCTCTTTCAAGGACCGGAAAAGTGACACTTATACAACGGCTTGATCTTAAGGGGTAGATCTTCATAATTTAGAGTTTTTTGTACAACTATTTTAATTAGCAAGTATATAATTAGTGGGGATACTTGTGATTTGCCTTTGTTGTTGTCTCCGGGAGTTACTGATTGTTCGTTATGTTCGTTTGTTGTTTACTCGTTCTCTGCTGTTTTGCAACCGTGTTGTTGTGCCTACTTCTTCCCTGTACGATTCATAAGGCAGGCCTATCTGCGTCTACAGAACCCTGCTGTTATGTTCAGAAATATTGAAATATTTCAGTATGATATGACATGCCTACATTTCTATTTTTTTTTGATCTAACATAGTTGCACAAGGTGTTATTTAAGTAAAGCGTGAAATATCAGGAAAGGAAGAATATCTTAATTCTATGCAATGTTTGCAATTTTGTATGTGTCTATGTATATGTGCTTAATTGCCTGGTACATTCTTGTATGTGTCAAGGTTTTGTGATTGATGTTTCATTGAAAAGTTTTTCTTGAGTTCTTGACTGGTATTGATGATTTGGTTGTGATTTTTTTTTTCCAAATGTCTATTTTGTGCAGACGTAGATTGAGGGAGGTTTTGGATGCACAAATGTGATGAGTATGATAAAGGATACAAAGTAGCTCAAGAGGTAACTCAGATGTTAATCTTTTATTGAAATTTATTTTCCCAGCTAGAGCTGGTTCTTGTTGTAGTATTCTTATTTGAACTTGCTGCGTTTAGTGACAAAATATTTGTTTGCGGTGTGGTTTAGGTCTGTGCCTTGAGGAGTTCTTCAGCATGCTTTAAATGTACAGGTTCTATTCTTGAGATGTATTTTTTGAATTACTTTCATATGGTTCTTAGCAATATAAAGGGTGCAGCCTATAATAGTTGATGTTGTTGCTAATCCTTGTTTTACACACCAATATCGTAGCATGATATTAAGGAACAAATTTCTTTTGGACTGCTGTGATATTATTAATGTTGCTCATGTGGATTTCTCTTTATTGTTGATGCACAGTTGCATACTAATATTTTGGGTTTATATTAAGTTTCTGTTGCATTGCTTTTGAATATAAGTTGCTAGAATATGAGCCAAATAATCCAATTTAGATAGAAGAGAAGATCTAAAGAACTCAAAGGCTCATTATAAGATATTGAAAAATGACAGATGAAGTTTCTAGTTTCCCTAATTGCCTCCATTGGGTATCTATTGTTCACTTCACTTTTGGAAGTTTTTTTCTATATGTTCCTTCTGCACTCACTTTGGTATTGCTCATGTTGTTATTTTGTTTAGGGCTTGCTTCAAATGGCTAGCTTTGCAGCAGATCGAGATATTCCTATTCTTGTTGATTCTGTATATATGATGAAGCTTCAAGCACTACGGGGATGGTGCATCTTCAAGTGGACTAGGGTGGTATAGATGATGCATCGTATTGTTGCTGCTAACGCCTAGGGACAGAGGACCAACTACATCTGTTGTAGTTGCAACCTGCTGCTTCCGTTTAGCTTGCTGCCTAGTAACTACTGTCATGTCTGACCTGGCAAGGCTGTTGTCGCTTGTCTCCATCCGCTCTGCTTCTGCACTATTGCTGCTGATGCATCTGTTTTTATGCTGCCCTACACACACCTCCGAGGGCAGGGACATGAACCATGCTGCTCGTATCACTAGTACCAAGTGTTGTTGCTGCTGGTTGCTATACATGCTCTCTAAGTCAGGGTGGACTAATCTAAGGCAGCCCTCAATAGCAGTTGGGGTCTAAAAACCCTCTGTTGCTTGCTGCACTTCACAAGTTCACAACATCCAAATCCCCTTCGTTTTCATCCTGACTCTGTTCTAAATTAGGTGTGTAAGTTGCGGTGCTGTTTGGGACCACTAAAATTTGTTTGAGTTTAGCTTTTTTCCTAGAACATTTGATTTTTTTTGTTTTGTCTATGTACGCCAAACTTACCTTAGTTATTGCACCTGTCAATTCAAAGCTATAGAAACTACATACATTAGAGTTTGAGTAATAAATACATAATATTTCATTTTTTATATTATTATTTTCATTGACTTGTACTAATTATTATTGTTGGTATATTAATAATTTAATACGTGTATATATATTATATTTATATATATATATATAATATATAATATATATATATATATTATATATATATATATTATATATAATATATATATCCAATTATATATATAAATAAGATATCGACATTTTTAAGTGTCGCGAAATCCCTCCAAATTCACTATTTAATTGTATTTCGACACTTATATGTCTTGTTAAGTATATTTCGACACTTATAAGTGTCATAATGTCGACACATTAAGAAGATTGTAATCCTTTTGACACAATTAAAATGTCAAGATTATATGTTATGACAAATTTAAGTGTCGATAAGGTCGACACATTTAAGTGTCGATAACGTCGACACATTTAAGTGTTCGGTAATGTCGACACAATTAAGTGTCAAACTTCTCGACACATGAATTTCCGACACTTTGTGAAAGTGTCGGCAATGAAATTTCAACACTTTCTAAGTGTCGAGAAATCAACAAAAGAGTGTCGAGATCGAAGCATCCTTTTGTTGTAGTGTTAGTTTTTAGTTTTAGTATAAGAAATTGATTAATTATTTGCTTGTTGTTGTATGATATTAATGGTTTGGTAGCATGAACTGTGGTGTAGACCCATGCAATGGACGTCATCGTTAGGTTTGGACAAGGAAAATATACACTCGTTGCATGTTGAGGATATATGGGTAGTGTATTTGCTTGTTTTTCATCATTAAATACTATGTTCGTTGCATGAAATTCATCATAAAACTCTACGTTGTTGACACACATAAATTTAGCTACATTTAACAAATATCCACGATGTTCTTCTAATATGAACTAATATGTTCATCATATACTAATGTGTTAACCAAATTTGTTGTGAATTCATATCGCTTCCTCATCAGATCAAACCTTTAGAYTGAATATAAAATACGTAATTGACAACGTACTCTTTCACGTAGCAATGTTGCCTTCATATTTTTAATAATGTTATGATAAATTAAAGCTCATAAAAGTCCTCGATAGAATTTCATAGAATTAAAATTTTCTTACAACACTACAACAAAAATAGGATTTCGTGGCGATTATTAGGGCCTTTCGTGTCGATTGTAATCGACACAAAAGCCTTCCGTATCAAAAGCCTATTCGATACAAGAGGCTTCGTTTCCGTAGCATATCGAAGCGATTATAATAATCGTTGGTGTTGACTAAAATAATCCCCACGAAAGACTTGTCCTTATCGTGTCGATTGTTGTGACAATTACAATCGACACAAATTGTATAATACGATTTACACCTTTAAGAAGCTATAGCGTCGATTGCAATCAACACTATTTATTGTTTAGTGACGATTTTACTCGCACTAGTAGACTATTATTATTGTATATGAGATTGTTATTACATCAATTTCAATTGCCACGAAAAGTGTAATTCATTATCATCTTATTCTATTGTGTCGATTGCAATTGACACGAAAGACGTTAATATCTACTATTATAATTAATGGGATACATAAATATATAATTGCTTAATATCCTGTAATTCAAAAAATAAAATAATAATTAACAAATTCTAATAGAACTACAAGATAGTAGTACTAATTATAAGGAATTTATACGAAGTATATTATATTAATAAAACATAAGTCTTAAATTTGTCATAATATATGTATATACATACTAAATAAAAAATAACTATTTTCGTCAATAATATGACTCCCTTAGCTACATAATACCATGATGGGTCTACTATTACAACTGAAGAAACTAATCCTAACGATATATCTTTAGTTCTTCATAAAGTAGATCCTGGCAAGAAGATAAAAAAAAAGTATACAATATAATTATATTAATTGAAACTTATGCTATAATATTGTTTGCTACTTATGCTTGCCAATTCCTCTTAATACACAGGACAATGAGTAGTTATTGACTAATTCGAACAAAAAATTGTCGAAAGAAACTATAAGCGAAGCCTATATCTTTATATCAATTGGAAAGGCAAGATCTTCGGAGTCTTTGCCAATTAGATAAGCCACCTCTGTCTCAGAAATGTGCTGTAAAATAAACGCTATTAAATTAAATCATCATATGAAAATTAATCAGAAATCAGGAAATTTTTAATTTTCTTAAATTCATCAAGCCACTTATTTTACGCTAGAAATTACATAGTTATATTGTCATTCATTCAATCCACACGTTTAATTGCGATTACTACCTTAAGGTTTTTCAGACACAAATTAAATGGGAATTTGCTATATAATTCAATTAGAAAATTATAAACATGGATACACTTTGATTATAATTAAAATTTTCCATCTTTTTAAAATTCAAAATTTTTAACTCTTCAATGTCAAAATCATAACTCCTAATATACCTAAACAACTTCTTAAGTCATCAATATTAATTGTGTTTTTTGGTAAGGAGATTTTGACAAAAATATTAAAATTTGGGGTTTAGGGTTTTACCTGAGGAGGAGGAAGGGCGTGAGATAGGGCCTGCAGAAGAGATGCATCGGCATCAGGAGGAGAAGGGCAGCAGTGAAGGAAGTACGCGTCGGCAGCAGGAATGCAAAAAGGGCGAAAAGATGACTCAGAAGAGCGGTTGTAGAGTAGGACGACGTGTGGATGAGGGCGTGATGAAAGAGGAAGGGTCTGGATGCAAAACGTGAGGAAGAGTTTGGTCGTGGGTTTTGTGTTAGATGTCAGAAGTAGGTAGTTTGAGGGAGAATGGACATTGGGTTTTTGAAATGAATAATGAAAATTTCAATGTGAAAGTGAAAATAAAAGCAGGGTAATATACCCGCTACGTGTTTTTGCAAAATCGTTGTCATTTATTTTACAACCAAAAGAATCAATGTGTACAATTGATGTGTGTTGTTTTTATATAGTGTTTTTACCATGTTTCCATTAGCTTTTTCTAGCAATTTCTTCTCATATTTCTGCTCTATTTTCATTGGGATTTTATGTTGGTGATATTAGTGTTTGTTCCTTATTTATTTGTAGAACAATGGTTCTAATTACGCTGGAATCGACTCTTGGAGCGAGATTGCTAGTTGGATCGAGAGCTTACTCAAAAGCGTCGTTTGTGTGCCTTGGACGGGTCTCATACCCGGTGGGTTCCAGATACCCGGCCGGGTTTACACTTGGTACTTAAAAGAATTTGGAGATTGTTTTTGATGAAAAAAGTTAGCTATCGCACCCAGGGTGGGTTTCCACATTACCCGGCCGGGTGTGGCATTACGTCAATTTGAGCAACAAGTTCATACCCGGCCGGAATCTCCAATGAAGTAAAAACTGAAGAGTAGCTGCCGTACCGGCCGGGTTTCCACTTACCCGGCCGGGTCACCTCTTTTACTTAGTGATTTCGAGTGTGATACTTTTGTATGAGCTGCGTACCCGGCCGGGTTTCCACTACCCGACCGTCCGGGTCTATTTTTACTCGATCTTCATTTCCCTCGTGTTTTGGCGATAGGGGTTATTGTAGGCTTTTGGGGGATATTAAAGGACAAAGTTTTTTTTCACTTCTTTTGTAGCTTTGAGAGAGGAAAATTAGGGTTCTTATTGTTAATTGCTTGGGGATTGTTAAATTACACTTGGCTTTTGCAATTTCAATTCATATTGAGGTATTGTTCAATTCCTTTCTTTGTTCTTGTTTTTATTCTTGTTTAAATTACTTCTCATGACTTCTTCATTGAACTTGTTGTTAATTTCAATATGGCATAGTGATAGTTTACTTCTAGGGCTTGGTTTGAAACTATGCAAAGGTCATGATTCTTTTTTGATTTTTAGGATTTAAAATTTGGTTTGTTTTGGCAATTCAATTGGATGGGTTTTGGTATTGATTGCATTTTTTGGCCAATTTGCAAGTATTTTTACTCAATTCTATAAGCGAGAGTGCGAGTTGAGTGAAGGATTTCTATCTTGAACTGTTAATGATAATCGCGATAGCCTACTATTATTGTTTAGTTGTGGAATTGGATTGCGAGAGTAAACTTATTCCTTTGCCTAAATTCATTCCTATCCCAACTGTTGTTCTTGAATCATGATTGATGCATAGTGAATCCTCTTTGCCCTAAGGCTTTTAATTAATGAATTTTCGCGCTCTTGTTTTGTTTTATTAATAGTCGTTCAAAAACTCCAAACTTTATCTGTTAGCGATAGTGAAACTTTGGATTCAAATTGTGACATTATTGTCCCTTCCACATGGTTCGACCCTACTGCCCGACTATACTAGTTAAGGGGTTAGGAATTATTTGGTGTAAAACGATCCTATCAAAATTTGGCGCGTGCGAGGAAAGGCAATTAATTTTTACTCTTTTGAATTTAGGTTTGCTTTTGCTAACCCACTCGAAGAACTACTGTTCTTCGATCGCGTCTTACGTTTTCTAGTGTTTTTGGCTTGACCAGGAAGTTAAACAACAGACAACCTTTGCTTTTTGATCCTGAAGATTGAAGCAACTGCTCGCTAAGAACTCACGCAAGTTGCAAAGAAAAGGGAGCGGAGGCCCGTAAAACAAACAAGGAGGCCCCTCAATCTCCTGACAATGGCGGCCGAGACTCCCGAAGAATCTTAGGCAGTCTACGCAGCCCAAGGCTAGCAATGTTACCGCAGGTAGGGATTAGGATGCCGACTACGATGCCAGAAACTTTGACATCAAAATCCCATGTTATGAATATGATCACAGGCATCGTTTTGTTGGCCTTGACAATGAAGAACCCGTTGTATCATCTTCAGAAATCTTCAATCATTTCTCTTCAAAAGATTACTGGGATGACTGGATTGAAAGCTCTACTTGTACTTTCGTTTCTCTTTGGCGGGCAAAGCTCAACTTGTTATAACTTCTCTCCTACACCATCACCACTTGGGGAGCGATTTCTGATCTTTTCTAGTGAAGTTATTTTCCCGGTTTACAAGATCATGACTATAGAGTCAAACTTATAGTTTTCACAAGATCGAAGAGACTTTTCATGATCTTGGGAGAGAGATTTAAAGACTACAATATATGTGCCCTCATCACGTATTGAAGAATTTCTGATGCAATCTTTCTATATGTCTTTGATAATGAGACTAAAGGAGGATGGTAGATGGTTGCAAGCTAGTGGCTCATTCATGAATAAACAAATTTCTGAAGCTGATTTCACTCTTGAGATACTCTTGCTGAAAAATCAATGGAGAATAGCTCATCTAGGCGCGCAACTCCAAGCACCAAGGAAAGGGAAACATGAAGTTAAACTTATTCCCTTCTATCATCACAAAATTTAAGCTTTGAATAGAAAATTTGATGGGATGCGTCTAGGTGCAAATACATCTATGTCCTGTCAATGCTATGATTACTTCTAGCCAAGGTGGAGTTGCTTGTGAATATTTGTGGTGCACAAGGTCATTCTTCTTATGATGTTCTGCTAATTCCCAATGGAAGCTCATGGGGCGCAAAGCAAGTCAATGCTTTTCAAGGCTGTCCTCCTTTCCAACAACATAGCTACTATCTGGCATTCGAATCATCCTAACTCATATCGCAGCAAATGTGCTAAATCCTCAACACAACAACATTTTCACCGCAATCACCACAACAACAATATGGGCAAACAATCAACAATATCAGCCCAATCAGGGACCATTGGGGTTCTCGCAGCAGTTTCAAAATCAACCACCCCAATCTGAAATGGGGGAGTTGAAATCCATGATGGCTCAAATGGCTCCAGCAACTTTGAGACTCAGTACTCACAATAAAAATGGCTTGAAACTCAGGTGCTCAATTAGCGCTTCAAATCCTACTAGGCAAGCGGGTGCATCACCGGGCCAACCTACTCAACACATGTTAAAGAGACCGCGAATGCAATCACTACAAGGAGTGGGTTTGGACCTTATGATGGACCCCTTTGCCTAAAGATAGAGGCAAGTTCAAAGATGTGGGCACTTCAAAATTCTGAATTGGTTTGTATGATGACGCATCTTCCGAGGCGTGTTGCAAGAGATATGAGAATGTGGAAAAAAGAGGCATTGCAAAAGTTGCCTCTATCAGACTCCTTTTCCCAACATCAAGTGAAGAGCAAACTTGACAAGCAGTTCGGTAAGTTCTTGGAAGGTGGTTAAGAATTTGCAGGTAAAGTTTCCTTTCACTGAATGAATCACTCAGTTGCCTGCTTATGCTAAATTCATTGAAAGATATATGACTAGGAAAAGGCTTTTAGTGAGGTTTGGAAACAAGTTGCTTTTTACTTAAGAATGTAGTGCTTTACTACAAAATAAATCCCCTCCTTAAATTGAAAGATCCTGGTAGTTTCTCCCATCCTTGTCATATGGAACTTTATTTATTGATTAGGCTTTATGTGATCTAGGGGAAAGTGTAAGTGTGATGCCTTTTTCTGTCTGCTTCAAAATTGAACATGGGTTGATTTAAAAGTTACTAACATTACTATACAAATGGGCCGATCTTCTGTAAAAATACCACTTTGGGTGGGTTGTTTTAGAGGATTGTTCCTGTTAGGGTTGGTAAGTCTTTATATCCCTGTTTGATTTTATCGTCTTGATAGAAGGAAGAAAGCAAATACCTATTTATTTAGGTAGCCTCCCATACTGCAGGAGCTGTGATTGATGTGAAAAATGGTAGACTTACACTTTTCTGTGGATGTGATATGTAACTTTCAAATTTGAATACTGCTTTGTGAAAAGTCCCATGCTTGAGGAAAAATGTTATGCCACTTGATGTAGTGATGGATTTGTAATGATAACTTGCCCCAAACTCTTATGAAAAGATCCCTTTGGAGGGTTTTTGTCTGGAATCTTCTCAGGTGTAGATGCCTAGCATTTTGGCAGGCTGAAATTTGAGCTATTGAGGACGTTTTACAAAGATGGCTTAACATAGCGGAGTGCAGAGGGGTTTAGTTTCGGCCTACATGCAATGTTGATGGTAAAGAAACCCGAACTGAAAACCTTTCCCTCCCATCTCAAGTATGTGTTCTTGATGACAAGAGGCCCATTCCTGTTATTGTTAGCAACTACACAATGATGTCCAACTTTCCCAACTTTTGGATGTTTGAAAATTCATAAAAAGGCCATTGGTAGTGTTGAGATTTGGAAGGGTATTAGTCATTGACTTTTGCATGCATTAGGATTCATTTTAAAAAGGATCACAGCCTTGTATTCAACACAAAAGGCGATTAAATCTAAACATGCAAAGGTCGTGAAAGTGAGGTCTTGAAATTGCTTTGACGCAGGCATTATTTTTCTATTGCTGCATCTAAGTGGGTAAGTCCTGTGCAGTGGTTCCAAAAAAAGGATGGGATGACTGTCTGTAAAAAAATGATAAAATGATTAATTCCCACTAGAACTGTTACTGGTGGCGCATTAGTGCATTGATTACAAGATGATAATTTAGCCACTAAGAAGATATTTCCCTCTCCTATTTATTGATCAAATGCTTGAAAGGTTTTTGGCTTGTTTCATAAATTTTTTTTGCTATTGGATGGTTATTCTGTTTTTTCCAAATTTCCATTCTCCTGATGATCAAAGAAAAGACGACATTCACAGTCTTATGGCACTTTTGCGTTATCGTGAAATGCATTTGGTTTGTGTAATGGCGCCAGCTAGCCTTCAACTTGCATTGATGGTATTTTCTCTTAATTTCATTAAAGTCTTATAAATCTCTTCTCTTTT
>SNQN01011688.1:0-18182 GCA_008642245.1 Bassia scoparia | reverse complement strand
ACAAAAGTAGTTCATGTAATCAAGAAAAGTAGTTCATATAATACAGAAAAGTAAGCTCATAGGTTACAAGTCAGAATAGTAGTTCATGTGATTCAGAAAAGTAAAGTATTATATTCAGGAAAGTAGTACATGTAATTCATAAAAGTAGTACATATAACTAAGAAAAGTAGTTCATATAATTCATAACAGTAGTTCATCTAACTTGCTTATAATTCAAAGGATTTTATTCAGAAAAGTAATATATAATTTTATTACCTTGCCTATTGCATTTGACATTGCTAAATCTTGATCCGTAAATATTGTGATCGGTTCTTTTCCTCCCATTGACTTTTTGAAAGTGTTCAAGACCCACTGAAATGTGTCTTCTGTTTCGTCAGCAATAAATGCACATCCAAACATCACTGTTTGCCAGTGATTGTTGATTCCAACAATTGGAGCACATATTAAATTGTACTTGTTTGTTCTGAATGTTGTGTCAAAAATGACCACATCACCATAAAGTGTATAGTCATCATGCATCTCAGAGTCCCTCCAAAAAATTGCAGTAAGCTYGTTCCCCTTGTCTTCTCCCCCCTATTTTAAATCTGAAGAAGTATCCGGGATCCTCTGTTTGTCTTTGATACATTAAATCAATAACATTTTGTGCATCCCCGCCTTCGATTTCTTGCATTTTTTTGTCTTGAAATGTAATTGTAATGATCTCTCAATGTGCGTCCAACGACATCAGTGCCTCCTGCTTCTACTGCCATTAGGTTATATGACTGTGTTGGTTTAAGACTTATTGTAACCATTAGGTCAATATAATTCCGAGAGGTATTTTGTATAGTTCAGAAAACTAGTTCAGAAAAGTAGTTCTCATAACTCAGAAAAGTAGTTGTCATGATTCAGCAAAGTAGTTGTCATAATTCATAAAAGTAGTGGTTCAGACCTGCTGTAAGCATCATGTCAATGGCTTCTGTTTTTTTCTACTGTCATTTTTCTATTTGATCTGTGCTGGCTTTGATATTCTTGTCTTGATAATGGATGATTATGAGCCATGATGTGGTCATCAACCTCCCATGTACCATCCTCTCTTACTTTTGACCTTATGTATGCTTTGCATCTAGTTCTTGTTACTGCCGCTTTTTTTCCTGTTTTTCTTCTGTGTTGCTTGTTCTTTGCTGCTTGGTGTTGCTGGTTGATTATAGGAGATGGTTTCTTGTTTGTGCAAGAAAATCCTGCTTTATTGCATCTTAATTCTTTTCCCTTGACTTTTTTGATTTTGCCATGTGTATATCTTGTAGTTGATATTCTTATACCAAATCCCATTGCTTTTGAATGCTTTTTATAAGCTTCATATATTTCTTGTCAAGTATCTCCTGTAAAAGTAGTTCAAATGATTCAGAAAAGTAGTTCAGATGATTCAAAAAAAGTAGTTTATATAATCCAGAAGAGTAGTTTTTATTATTTAAAAATGTAATTGTATTATGTGGTAAAAGTGTCACTTGTGAATCCAACTAAGCTACCTGTGTAGTCCTCTATTTCTTCATTTGAATCTTGCATGTCACTTTGATGTGACTGCATTTCTTGAGGTTGATCAATTGTTGATTCAGTTGATTCACCAACCACTGCAAATAAGAATAGAAGAACTGTTATAGAAAAAGTAGTTTATTTTCTCTTGAAAAGTAGTTTATCTTCTTCTTGCAAAATAATTTTACTTCTTTTGTTTTTCAGGTGTGTTCTTTTGAAGGCATGTCCAGTCACTTAGGTACTTTTAATTTGACTAGATAGTATGCTTTTTATAGAAGAAGAAATTCATTTTATGTTCAAAAAGTAGGTTATTAGTATGTTTTAAAGTAGTGCTTTTGTAATGTAAAGTAAGTCTATGTTGTTTGTTTTGCATGCATGTGATTTTTTAAAAGTCATGTGCTTTTTATATTGAAAAGTAGTTTCATACTGAGGTAGTTTTAAATTCATTCACTATTTATATGCCTTTTTACATCTCAATCTCATTTGTCTTCTTATTTTCTTTTTTCAATTTTCCTCTCTAAAATTTTCTCTCAATTTCTCTCTCAAATTCTTCTTTTGATTTCTCGTTCTTCTTTCTCTGCTTCCTTCTCTTGTTCTTTCTTTGTTTCTCTTTCTTCTTCTTTCTCGTCTTCTCTCTCTTATTCTCATTGCTTCTTTCTTTGCTTCTATCGGTTTTCTCATTTTGTTTCGTCTTCTCACTTTGTTTTTCTTATTGATTTTATAGTAGATCTGTGTTTTTTTTTCAAAAGTTATTCAATAAAATGAAGATATTCTTCAATTTTGTGTTTTGATATTCGTTTTGTTTTTATTTATAGTATATCTTGTCTTTTCTTATTGAAACAGTTTGATTTTGTAAAACTAATTCGTATCTTTTAAATCTTAAACTTTGTAAACGCATTGAGAACTTGTAAAAGTTCTGCATGTGTGAAGATTAAGCTGTGAATGTGTGAAGATTCAACTGTACATGTGTGGTGATTTCAGTCGTGCAAATGCTTTTTTTTTTTTAAGATTTGAAGGTATGTCAATTTTATGTTAAATATGTGTTGTTTTGATTTCATTTTAGAGTTTCTAGTTAATATTGTATGTGCATGTGTTCGTGTTTAGAGTTTTTGAAAATTTATGCATAAAATTAAGTAGATTATGCAGTAATTTAAGTAAAGTATTTTATATATATTAACAACAGTAGTTCATATAGTTAAGAACAATAGTTTTGATATTTTTTAAAAGTAGTTCATTTGATTAAAAAAATAGTTCATATTATCTAGAAAATAATATTGATATTTTATATAAGTGGTTCATATATTTTCATAAAAGTAGTTCATATATTTCTGAAATAGTTCATATATTCTGAAAAGTAGTTCATATAATTCTTAAAAGTAGTTCATATATTTATGAAAAGTAGCTCGTACAATTAAGAACAATAGTTTGATATTTTTTAAAAGTTGTTCATATGATTCAGAAAGTAGTTTCATGTATCTAGAAGAGTAGATCTTAGTTTTCAGAAAAGTAATATTGATATTTTTAAGATAGTTTATATATTTTATAAGTAGTTCATATATTTCATAAAAGTAGTTCATAAATTTCTAAAAGTAGTTCATATAATTCATAGAAGTAGTTAAGAGTAGTAGTTGAGTTATTTAAGAACAATAGTTCATATGATTAAAAAAGTAGTTCATAGTATCTAGAAAAAGTAATATTGATATTTTATATAAGTAGTACAATATATTTCATAAAAAGTAGTTCATATATTTTTGAAAAATAGTTCATATATTTTTGAAAAATAGTTCATATAATTCTTAAAATAGTTCATATATTTATGAAAAGTAGCTCGTACAATTAAGAACAATAGTTTTGATATTTTTTAAAAGTAGTTGATTGATTCAAAAAAAAGTAGTTCATGTATCTAGAAGAGTAAGTCTTAGTTTCAGAACAAGTAATATTGATATTTATAAAAGTAGTTTATAATATTTTATAAAGTAGTTCATATATTTCATAAATATTCATATATTTCCTAAAAGTAATTCTTATGATTCATAAAAGTAGTTAAGAGCAGTAGTTGAGTTATTTAAGAACAATAGTTCATATGATTAAAAAAGTAGTTCCATATTATCTAGAAAAGTAATATTGATATTGTTACCTGTGTTTAAGAACTCGTTGATTATGGCTTGTTCATCATTTTCATCACTTCTTTGTTTGCAATATTGTCTTAATGTTCTAAATCTCTATAACATGTGAGTTGCAAATGATGTAACGAATCTTCAATGCTGCAATGAATCGTTGAAGAATCTGCTGAATCTCATTTTGCATTTGTTGATTTCATTTGGAGGTTGCTGGAGATGAGTAGATTGCAGGAGAGAGAAACGTTCGTAGACTGCTTGAGGGAAGTAGCATATTGCAGGAGGGAAAGCTGGAGCAGAAGCAGCAGATTAGCGGAGAGAGAAGCTTCAAAAATTGCTTGAGGAGAAGCAGTAGTTCGTAGAAGAGAAATTATGGCGGTTGATTTTTTTTGGGATTTGTGTTAGCTTTTAGGGATTAGTGTGGGTTTTTAATAGTAGTTATAATGTTTTGTTAGGTTAGTAATGTTTGACGGACTGTACGGACATAACGGAGTCCGTTATGTCTTGTTGCCAGCACACAAAATAATAGGTGTGACTGATTACACACAAAACGGCTGATACTATATATATATAATGGATAGAACCGAAGCCTCCTCAAGGAGCATTACCCTCAATCTAACATGGTATCAAGAGCCTAACCCTAGGACCTCTTCTTACTCAGTTGTTACTGTGTTTGGATTATGAAGTATTTGATCGTGTGTGATCAATGTTATTTAGGTTATTTCCTTTTCTAGTTGTAATTATTTCTTCCGTAACAAATAGATGTTTATATTTTGAGAATAAATATCAGAGATTTTTATTAAAATATATCTATTATTTCGTTACTGAGAAAGTAATTAAATAAAGTTAGGTTTTCATAAATAAAGAAGTTGTTGTAACGGAAGCGCCGAAATTAACAAAACTATAACAAACAAATAAGACAACAACTAGACACACAAGGATTTAACGAGGTTACTATCAATGCGATAGCTACGTCCTCCTGGCCGGTATGAATATGTTTCACTATGAAGATCGAACAAATACAATTGAGAGACTGGTAATTCTCCCAAGAATTCACTCACAAACGCTCTCAATGTTTTTCCTTCTTTGTGCTTGAATAACTGATGGAATAATAATTAACCCCTAACATCTATTATAGGGAGTACAAAAGATATATGGAGTATAAGATAATATACAAGGATAACTGAACAAGAAAGCCAAAGATATATATCTATATCTATATCTATCTATATCTATATCTATATCTATATACTATATCTATATCTATATCTATATCTATATCTATATCTATCTCTATATCTCTATATCTATATCTATATCTATATCTATATCTATATCTATATCTATATCTATATCTATATGTATATCTATATCTATATTTATATCTATATCTATATCTATATATATCATCAAAGATATCTATCATGCGTGCACTGGTGTCCTCTTCGTCAAATACTCCACAAAGCCAAATTGCTCCATATAACCAATTTGTATGACTTGATTAATACAAGTCACACCCAAATTTCTCCACAGAAGTTGTACTGTGAGCATGCATCAATACAGTTATTGCGTGCTTTGGTTAATTAATAAAGTTGTTACCAAGAAAGGTTGTTATCTTTAATTTCTTGTTACAATGTAGTAATTTGGCTTATTATCTACTATTCGATTTAATTGTTTGCTGTAGAAATGCACAATTAATTGGTTATAACTTGTTAGCATAAAAAAAAATGGTTATAACTTGTGTGTTATGCTTATGGGAATAGTATTATGTTGAAAGTTGAAGGGATATCGGGATCGGATAGAATGTCGATATCCTATTGTTTTTTACTAGATACAATTCAATCAAAGTGTCGATTCGAAATTTCAAATTCACAATTTTTTAGGTTAGATTCGATCGATATTCCAAAATAAATCTGCCCTAAATATGATAAGCTAACTTTACATTTAAAAATTGCAGCACAAAAAAAAAATGACAAAGTATTAGATATATCGGATGCACAATAAATTTACTGTGTATCAAATTATAGTGACCCTAATTGGTTAATATAGTAACCCTTTTTATCAATATAGTGACCCTTATTATTTATCACTATATTGATGTAAAGTGAAAATGGGTTACTATATTGATATAAATGATAACTATATGTTTGATACACAATAAATTTATTGTGCATCTGTTGCATACAATACCTTTTGTAACACCCCGTGTTACATCAAATTTAATTAATTAATAATCGATTTTAATTAGCGTTTCAAATTATATTTTTCCGAGAGTTACAAAATTATTTTTAGAGTCCAAATTATTTTCAAATTTATTAGCTTATTTTCTTAATGGAGTTTTTATTTATTTCTTTGAAGTCAAAATGAGTTTTAAAATATGATTTCATAAATCGTTTTAAAATCTTATTAGTTTCAAGGTATATCATTCTTTAAGCATTATTATTGAATCTTTGATAAGTACTTTTTTTCGTTGATCGTTGATTTTCAATATACAGTTTACAATTTATTTTTTATACAATTTAAGTCGTGTTATTTATAGGCTTGATTTAGGAGGCCTAAAATTCTTTAATAATGAATATTTATACTTCTCAAAAGAAAGAGGTAAATAAAATAAATCTCATCCTTCTATCACCAACAGTTAGTAATATCACTTCAACCCACCTATCACAAATGGAGTTTCCCCCCAATTACCTCCTCCAAATTCAGCCCTTAAACAATAATTAAACCAGAAAATATCTATCCTTCTTCCTCCACTTTGTACACCATCTACACCAAACACCATACCAGCTTTCCTCCACTCAACCTCCATTGTTACCAATCAAAAACAAGCTTTGATTAGTTTTACATCAATTCATCTATAAATAGCACCTAGTTTATTCTGATTCTTCATTCAAATCCGTCTATTTCATTCTAATCTTAATCTTAAACTTTTTTATTTCTCTCAAAAATCCAAATTCATTTCTTTCTTCTTTCTTCTCTGCCGTTGCTCTCGTCGAGCGCGGCCAGCTGGTCCACAGCTGCCACCTCCTCTCGCTCCTTCTCCCCCCTCGGCCACGCAGCAGACCACCCTGCGCCGCTGCCTACTGCAGGCGCTGCTATGCTGGTGCTCGGTTAGTGTTGCGCCATCTGCTGCTCCCTGCCCTCCTCTCCTTCCGCCTTCCTCTTGTCGCCAGGGACCAGCCACCAGCTGCTGGTGGTGCTGCTGTGGTCGCGTGCTGCACTAGTACGCCACTGTTGGTGGTTGCGCCTGCTTCTCCTCCCTTGTTTTTTCTCTAGTTCGTAAGGTCCATTGCTTTGTACTTACTATATTATTATTATTATTACATTAACTTATCATTACTGTTATTTGTTTTATTTATTAATTATTATTATTAATTATTGCTTATTTATTATTTCTGTTTTATTATTATTTATTATTAATTATTACGTTGTTATTATTTTTACTATTACATCTATGAATTTTGATACTGATATTTTATTTTGCAACTAGTATTATTAATTTTGATACTAATTATAAGTAATTCATATTGTTATCACTAGATATTATTTACAAGTTAATTAGTATTCTTATAGTATAAAAGGGTTTCACCAACGGATTTTATTTTAACATAATAAAGGGTATGCTAATTATGAGTTTATTATTAATCAAGTTATTAATGTTATAATATTTTAAAATCAAAGAAAAGCGATCCTCGGAGCTCGGGAAGAACGATATCGAAGTAAGGAGTGGATTGCTACGTCGGATTGAGGTATCTATTGCTAGCCACCAGTCCCATTTGTAATGTTTATGGAATTGATTTAATAGATTTGCGACATGTTCTATGGCTTCACAATCTTTCGATGTATGATTTCTATCTGGATTGTGGGATCTATTTATGATTGATTTGAAAAATGATTAATATGTTTTGATTCATGATTATAATAAACGTTTCAAGAATGGTTTTACGAAAGAATGATTGTCTTACGAAGCTCTATGAACAGCTTTATGATTTAAGAAATGATGATAGTTCATGCCTAATTGTTAAAAGAAACGAAACATGTAAAAGAAAGTGAAGACATAAAGGCCCGGTCTGTGCGATTTATGTTTACGATTTATGTTTACACCCAGGCACCTTGACTCGTGGGCCGGTCTGTGTGGTTTTTTATGTTTGCCCGGACTTGATTTATTAAGGCCGGTCTGTGTGGTTTATGTTATAATGATGGTCGTGCACGCACCTTAATGTACGTCGTAAGGAGTTTATGGAGGAGAGTCTACATATGTTTATGCTCTGCAGGCACTTGAATATTATAAACGATGAAAAGTAATGGAATGGTTTATAATGAGGTTTTAATCTGTTTTAAATGTTAATAATTTTATATTAATATTATGTTTATGACATTGTTTAAATTTTATGTTTTTATATTTATATTTATAATTTTTATTCATGTTTTTGTTTAATCTCGATTATATTTTAATGAAATGATTTCAAAGGTTTTCGATGCTAAGTCTCCATTGTTTTCAACTAACGAATTGAAACGAATTTACCATTGTTGGGTAGTATGTTCTTGAGCCTAGGCTCACGATGTTGCTTTTGGTTTTAGGTATTGAAGAGGGAAACGGGACTCGGTTTAGTGGTGAGGAGAACAAGTTAGATTATCGCTTTTCAGTCCATAAGTAAACCTATCTCTACTTAGTAAGGTTGTCCAACTCAGTTGTTTAAGCTTTTAGAATCTATGACTTGTACCGACTTTTTAATCTATTTTATCAACAAACTTATGTTTTATTAATCTCAGAAAAGCTTGCGTTTCTGTTCCCTGAGAAACGGGCTGTTTCCGCTCCGACTAATCTAGGATTTCCGCTGCTACTCTTAGGTTAAATCAACTTAATAAAACGGCGGTTAAAAGTCGGGTGCGTGACACCTTTTTGAAAAAAATATTTATTGGATGTTTTTGGTAAAAACGTGAACCTCAGGGATATTTTATAAAAAAAAAACCCTTTGATTTCTTTTTTACTTTATGCCCTTCTAAAATGCTACCGGTGGCTGTATAATTATTGTAATTGGATGATAACTATTGGTGTTTGTATCATCTTCAGAACTTACAACGATTGAATCCAAAAAAAAAAACTCTTAGTAAGATTTGAAAATTCGGCTTAGCTTGCTTGAAACTATTACTTATTTCACATAACAATTGTCATTTACAACGTGAGTTTTCTTTTTTAATGCATAAATAGCCAGCTTTAATTAGGGGTATCTCAATCACATATTATTTTTAAAATTTTTTTGACAAGCAATAACTGCACGTTTAAAGTACTCCCTCGTTCTTAATGTTCCTGCACAAGAATTTGACACTTTAATAAGTTTATGGAATCTTCTTAATTGTTTATCAATGTTAAGAAAATATAGGCAAGTGAGATCTTGTTTGTTAGTGTCTAATGAATTTTTCTTATTAATTTTATTTTTACAATTTATATAAGTTAAGATATTTAATCTATAAATTGTGCGTTACGGCTGTAATGGAAAAATGGAAGCAAATTATGAAACAGAGGGAGTACAATAAGTGGTAACATAAGTTTAAAAGCAAGTTCGATAAGTGTCAGAATAATCACAATAAATAAAATAGAACACTTGGTAAGCAACTAGGTTGCCAGTATGTATCTTGATGGCTTTAGCAAGTGATATAGATCGTGTCCTTTGTAACGACATGTTATACACGAGCGAGGTTGCGAACCTTGTTAGAGAAGATTTACGGAAGGTGTGTCGTACTATGGCTTTCGATTCGATTGTCAGGAACTCCTCATTAAATATCTCCACGAATCTCCACCTTTTTTTGTTAAATTATATGACAATTTTCCTCTGCTCATGGTTTGCTGGTCTTCATGTAACATTTCCACCGGGGCCGTAGCAACGTGCCTCTGGTTGTTCTCCTATTTGCGCATAATCAACTTTTAATGAAATTCATAAGTAAATACATTTTCGTTTAAAAAAATGAATTTTTTGGATAGATGTGAATTAACTATTCAAGCCTAATGTTTATTGTCAGCATAAAGCTATGTGGTGTTACATCTAATGAGGCATGTTCTACAAAACGTTCTCACAATTTGCATATTAATAAAGTTTTCGTGGAATCTCACCATGGTATATATATATTATATATATATATATAATATATATTAGGGTGGCGATCATGAGAACTCTTTATATGAGGACTATGGGAATATAACAGCCCTCGAATCTATGATAATCTAAGGCTTATTACAGTATAAAATTAAATTCTAGGAACAAAAATTCGATCAATTTTGGTCATTGTCATACGCTTTCTCGTATCTTCGTTTCTCTCTCTTCTTTTTGTTTCAGCTAAAATTCAAAACGTATCCAGCAATTCGTCAATTTCATCAGTTGCATAATTACAGAAGTTCGTTCATCAATTTATCATTCGACTTCATTTACAATTTATTTAATTTTTGCAAAGCTGTGAGTTCTATGTCTTTTCTAATTTAATTTCATCGAAGTTGTTTAATTCTTTATCGAAGTTGTTTTGTTGAATATTTTGATATTGCATGTTTAAAGATTTGTTTTTGATCATTAATCAGTTTGAATTACATGTTCTACAATGTTATTATGAACTTGTAAATTATGATTTTGATCAGTGAATTAATCGGGTGTAGAAAAGGTAAATTGATTAGAGTTGATAGTGATCTATGAGGATTCCTACTTTGGTTTAATGATTTTTCTTGCTGTTTTTCTTTTGTGGAACTCCTTTTCCTGATACTGTTAATTAGATTTCTGGACAATTGTATATATTGTTGTAATACGTTTTTTCCCCTGGTAATGGGTACATGTACTGGATTTTTTGAACAATATAATGTTGATGGACTTGCTGACAGATTGATTGGAGTCAATGCATGAATTGATGAATTGCATACTATATGTCATGCATGCGATAGTCAAGCCATACTGCAGATACTTGTTGACTTATATTAAATTTGACATTTTGAATTGCAGTGAGTAGGCGCAGTCATTTAGTCAAGTCTTTATGTTAAATTGGTGTAACGGTCGAAATAATTGAGAGAAATTGCAAGCTAAACGTGTTACGTTACTCCTAGAGCTAGTAATTGGTATCATAACTCATAATCAATATTGGCCATGGTTCATATCGTAAAGGTTGTATGATCGTCGTCATGTCGTATGATCGTCGTGAAGCACAAATCACTCACTTTGTCAAGTTTTATCAGGTTGAATGTCAAATAATCTTTCATTCTCGCATGCTATGACTCTATGAGTGTGTATGAAGTTTGTCTTAACTGTTTGATGAATTACTCTTCATGTTCTATGCATTTACTCTTTATGTTTCTAGCGCATTTTAATCTTTACTGTTCTACGCATGTCTCATGTATTGAGTATGATTGTGAATTCATCGGTTAGTTTAATACAATTTTGCTGTAGAATACTAAACGAGATGTTAAATGTTTAGAAAAATTTCTAACAGATCACTAATGGAGAAGGAGGACCTAGTGAGATAATAACATGGAATCTATTCTTCTCAATCTTTAGTACCTCCCAAGTGCAAATAGGATGAGAAATGTTATGCAATTGAGTAACAGCCACCGACTCATGTTATCCCCTAAATGAAGGGAATGGATCCTTTTTGCCCTGAGATGTCAAACCAAAGTTGGAAAATGCGATTTGCAAACCTTAGAACAAGCAATTTACTTCTACTGCAACTATGCAAAAATTTGTGGTTTCAGCACCGTAGTGGTTCCAACAAAGAGAGCAAATTGAAAACAATTTTGTTCAATATTGCTTACGTAACAGGAAGGTTTCAAGGATTCACCAAAGTCTAGTAGAAGGAATTTAAATGGGTTAAAGAAGAAGGAACAATTGACAAGAGTTGGATGTAAAGCAAGGTTGCATTGAACTAGTGCAACGGAGAAGGATATATGGTGTTTTGCCTTTCATGAGGGACAACACATGTTTTGGCAACTCAACATCAATGCATCATAAACACAATCTCGCAAAACTTTCAATTCGAACAGAAGTTCGTAATTAATAATGGAAAGCGCCAAATGTTGGATCTACAAAGTCCTTATAGACTTATGAAGAGCTTTTGGGAAGTTATGAAACACTAGGTGCATTATGGATGACTTCAAAAATTTTTCAAAGAGACGTCGAACGTATATTAAGGAAAAGATGCACAAGATTGTTGATTGATAATGTTCAAAAGGAAAAAGGAATTGTGTGATTCATTCTTCTGTCTGATTATGAGGTTTGATGAGAAAAGTTTCTTGACTAAGGTTTTTTGGGCGGATACAGTTGCTGGAAAATCTATGCTGCATTTGGAGATGTTGTGGTCATTGACTCTACTCTATTTGATATGAATTTCTTACTGCTATGGTGTTTTGCACTGCATTCAGGAGTCAAAACACAAGTCTTGTGTAATGCTTGTTGTTATCCTTCTGGGACATCCAGGAGCCTAATATGATAGCGTTGCAATTGGGATGTTAGATATATATTGAGTGGCTATTCAAAACATTTAGAGTTTGCAATATGTCATACCAATCCTGATGATCTACATGGACGTTTAGGGTGTTTGAATAAATGATTGCAAAGTGTAATTCCAAAGGTTATTCTTCACTCTCTTGCTGATTGTTTATAGATGTTGTGTCCTCAAAAGCCGGCAATGAAATTGCTCTTATTGAAAGTATTTTGATAGGATAAAACAAAGACATAGATTATGGTCATGGGCATAACATCCTTCCGGACATTTTTATCCCTATAGTTCCGATCCAACTTGACGAATTTCACATGTGTAACCATTAGTTTGTCAACCCTTCCTCAAAGCGTTTCCCCAACTAATTTTCAGGCCTTCTTGGCTCCAAACAACCACAAATAATAAAAATTTTCATTTTATCTTTCAACAGGTTTTGGACACCTTTTTGGGGACTTTTATAATATGCAAGAATAATAATCTATGGCTTGTTTTATCCTTATCAATAACTTTCAAGCAATTTCATTGGGGCCGGGTTGTAGTTAATCAACAAACTCACAATGAAATTGACTGCTAATGTTTGTAATAGCAACTGGATTAATGATTCAAATTTCCTAGCTATTAGGCAGTCACAAAAGTTACAAGATTTTGGTTGTTGACTCTGTGATGGGCAAGAACACCAGAGTAAGAATTCTGAAAGTTGATATTGCACAACCTCCATGCAGCTATTTTTCTAGCACTGTATCCGCCAACACTAGTCAAGAACTTTTTCCCATCAACCCATAATCAAAGAAGAATGATCACATAATCCTTTTCTTTGGAAAATGCATATTTGATTTTCGTTGGTCTTTGTTTATCTAGATCACCTATGTTAAATTCAGTTTAGTCCTAGCTGTGTCCATTTTAATTATAATTAGATTCTTGTGTGAGCGTTGGAGATTGTTGTATGATATGGATTGAGGCCAAACATGTGTGTGCCTCAGGAGACACCATATATCGTCCTTTGCATGTAATGTACTGTTTCTCACTCTTGTAATGTCTTTTTTTATTACATTTAATTCTCTATTATTGGTGACCTTGACTTCTCTTGTTAAAAGCTATGACAAAATTGTGTTTTCACCAAAAATTTTGTCTCTTGTTGAAATAAGAGTGCTGATTTGATAGTTTGTATAGGGTATGCTTGTTCTAGTTTGACTGTTCACTTTGGTTTGAATGTAGGGCAAAAGGGATCCATTCATTTCATGGTTAGGGAAACATGAGCGGTGTATTATTCGCTACATCTCCTCATATTTGTCCTTGGGGAAGTTACTTAGATGGGATTGGAAGATTTATTAGTCTCATAGTCTCCATTGGTCTGTTGTTTTTATAAAAAATTTAATTCTCGTAGTGATTCTACATGCAAAATTGTATTAACTAAGAGAATAAATTACTCAATAATGAATCGTGAAATGAGAGTAAATGCTAGAAATAAGAGTAATGCATAGAACATGAAGAGTATATTCATCAAACGGCTTAGCCTCTTTGAACATCATAGGGCGTTCTGCCTGCACTGAAAGTTATTTGAACATTAAAACACCGTGGATTAATTGACTAAGTGGTGATGTTGCTTCACAGACATTCGACATGCATCATACACTACATATGAGACATGGCAATGAATTATGATTATATACATATAGCTCTAGGATATAGGTACACATCTGTTGCATTTCTCCTCTAATTATTTCACTCTACACAAGTTAACTACTGACTAATGATGCTATAGCTCAAATTTTATTAAGACCAGTATCAGTATGCTGTGTATCGTGCTCGGACATTACGTATGCATTCTCATCATCATTGACCTTTATACGTCAGCAGCATATAACATATATTGTTGCAAAATCCAGTAACATTGTTTAAGGATGATAAAAGTATAACTTCTGTTCACAATTCCGTTCTAATTACTCAGATCAGGAAAGGATCTCCAAAAAGAGAAGAAACAAGAATTAGGACAGTAGGAATCACTATAATATATCATACCTAATATAACGCATTAGATTCACAATTAGTATCTATCAATCTAATTTACAGTCTATTAACATTAGAATGTTTCACTGATCATGTAAACACTCTTTCATGCAATTCAAAATTATCAAAAAACAACTTCGATTGATATGATTAAAACTTCGATGGAAATTACATTAGAAAGACTATGAGAAAATTACAAGCTGGCAAATTAATGAAATTGTAAATGAAGGTGATTGTGAATTGAGAAGATTGTAATTATGAACGTGTATGATTGATGATTTGCTGGATTTTTGTATTTCTGAACAAGAAGAAGAGAGAGACGATATACGAATAGCGTTGACACTGACGGAATTGATTGGATTTTGTTTTAATTTAATTTTTAAGTACGGTATAAATACTAATGTCAGAGCATAAGGGTGGTCCATATTTCTATAAGATGAGTTATGGTCTCCCACTATATTATATATATTAATATATATATATTTACATGGTGAGAGTCACGAGAATCTATTAATATGCAAATTGTGGAACGTTTTTTGTAGAACATGGCCTTCTTAGATGTTGAACACACATAGTTTATGGTTGAACATAGTGGTTTGATAGCTTAATTTACATTATCAAATGTATTTAAACAAAATGTATTACTTATGGATTCTAATGTGTTATTGCGAAAATAGGAGAAAAGCTAGGGACGTTGTAGGGGGTGGATGTTAGCATGAGCAGAGGAGAATTTTATTTAACCAAAGGTGGAGATTGGAGGATTGAATGAGGAGTTTACTGACAATCGATCGAAGCCAAGTAGACGATCCTAAATCGTTCTCGAAGAGTTCGAACCTCGCTCGTGTACTATGCGTTTTGACATAGGAATCTGATGTTACATTGAGCATCAGGATGACATATTGTCGGAACCTACGTTGTACGGTCCCGCGAAGTTGAAGTTATTTTATTGTGATTATTGAATCATAAAAATACGCCCTTCGCTTCATAAACCTTAATTCCTCGCCTCATAAGCATAATTGTACTCCTCTGTTGTCCAGTAGAGATGGTTCTTTCCTTACCTTTAACGTTACGGGCAGTTGTTTCTGTGGTATAGGTGGTAAGTATGTTTAACTATTAATTGGTTAAAAAATTAAATAATATTAAGGAATCATTACACTAATAGAACAGACATTGTATATTTTTCTTTACAGTTGTAAATTAAGAAGATTCCTCATACTTATTTATGTGTCAAATTTTTGTGGCAAAATTGAACGGGGATTACTTAAAACGTGGATATTTTGTAAAAAATTTAAAATAATTATGTTTGATCGTAATTAAATGGCTATTTTGTTAACAGAAAGAACCGAGTGGTTATGCAGTTGGTTATTGAAACTAGTAGGGTTTTCAAGCAAGCTAGCTGAATTTCAAATCTATAAGAGTTTTTTTTTGGATTCAATGTGTAGTGCTAGGAGTGATACACATAACAATTTTCTTCATAATATACGGTACTTAGAAGCATAAGGTAAAAAATAAAGGGTTTTTTTTATAATATCTGAGGTTTGTTTTTAAATAATCTCAATAATTTTTTTTCAAAAAAGGTGTCAGCCGATTTCGTTTATTATTGATTTTACCTAGAGGTAGGGAAATCCTGATGTCGGAGGGAACAGCGGTTTCTAAGTGGGAAGCAAGGCTTTTTTCTGAGATGATAAATAAGCTGTGATAAAGTAAATGTGGTACAGTATAGTAATCTAAGCTAAACTGAGTTTAGTAAGTTATAAGTAGAGTTATTTTGGACTGAAAGCATATCTAACGTTGTTCGCCTCACATAACGTCCGTTGTCTCTTCAGTACTAAACCAAAAGCAACATGTGGAGGCTCAGTAACATACCTCCCAAATGTAAATCGTTTCAATTACGTTTAGGTTGAAAAAGGGGAAGATTTAGACGAGTAAAACTTTGAATCATTTCAAAAATATAATGGGAGTTTAACATAAGATAGTTATATATAAATATAATATAAAGTTATACAATTGATATTACTTATTAATATAAAGTATACATTAAAGACATGATATAACCTCATATATTTCATTATTTTTTCATTCGTTTTATTAGGTGCTGGCAGCATAACATGTAGAGTCTCCGTACATAACGTCTTTGACGGATTGTGGGCACAACATTTACACATACAAAGACCCGGGCCTTAATAATAAGTGCTGGCATACATACACAGATCGCCTCGAGAGTCAAGGTGCCTGGGTGTACAAATGTTAAACTAAATCGACAGACCGGCGTTGATGTCTTCAACTTTCTTTATCATGTTCGTTTCTTATAAACATTAGGCATAACTTATCATCATTTTAATATCATAGTTGGTTTTATCGAAGCTCGTCTAAGGAACTATTTTCTTTCGCTAAACATTCTGAAACGTTATTATAATCATGGATTAAAACATATTTATTTACAACATCAATCATAATAATTCACATCCAATTAGAAATCATAATAGAAAGATTGTGAACTAGAAATTCAAATTATAAAAATTCCATAAACTTTACAAATGGGATGTGGTGCTTAGCAATGATGTTACTCAATCGCGTTGATCCATCCCTGTTTCGATGAATCGTTCTTTCCTGAGCTCGAGGTGTTTTTCTTTGATTTAAAAATATTATAATTATATGAATTAATAATATAATATATAGTACCTTTTATTATGTAAATAAATTTTGGAAAACCTTTTTATACTTATTAAGATACAATAAACTTGTAAATAATATTAGTGATAAATATTTTGTACTTATGTATCAATAATATACTAGTTGCAAAATACTAGTAGTATAAATTCATAATGGTAAGTAAATAATAACAATAATTATATATATAATATAATAAAAAATAAATATATAATTATATATTAATATATATAAACAATACAGTATAATGATAATATGAATATATTGTATAGTAGTAAGCATGTACCCTTAGACTAGGGAAGTAATACAAGGCGGAGGAGCAGCAGGGCAAAGCATACACGCAACAGTGGCGGTCACTAGGTGAGAGCGACCACACAGCACACAGGCGGCGTGGGGCTGGTCCTGGTGCGGACAGAGAGGAAGGCGGAAGGAAGGAGGGGGCATGCAGTCGGCAGCATAATAACGACACAGCAGTACAGCGCTCGCAGGTGGCAGCGGCGGCCGGTGGTCTGCCTGCGGTGGGCTGAGGGGGGAGACGGAGGCGGGAAGAGGGTGGCAGTGTGGGCAGACGCTGGCCGCATGGCTGACGAGCAGGAGAGAGAAGGAAGGAATTGGATTGGGGATTTTTGGGATGAGAATAAACGGGTTTAGATTAGATTGAATGAATTAGAGGTGATTTGAATGAAGATCAGAATGACTATGGTGCTATTAAGATGTTGAGGCTTATAAATGAAAGTTGTTTTGATTGGGGTAACAATGGAGTTGGATGGGTGGAGGAAGATAAGCTGGTTGATGGCTGTTTGGGTGAGGTGTACATGGAGGGAAGAAGAAGAATATTTTTCCTGGTTAATTACTTGTTTAGGGGCTATTTGGAGTGAGGTAATTGGGGGACTCATTGGTGTGGAGTGGGGTTGAAGGTGATATTAAGTAATGTGGTTGATGAGAAGTGATGAATTATTTATTACTCTTTTTCTTTGAGATATAATTCTATTTTATTATAAGATAATTTCAGGCTTAATCAGCCTATAATATACACACTTAAATTTTTTAAAATAATTGTAACTTGTATCTTGAATATCGATCAACGAAAAGTACTTTATAAAGATTCAAAATAATGCTTAGAATGATTAATACCTTGGAACTAGTAAAATTTAAAACGATTATTAATGAATATTTTAACTCATTTTGATCAAAGAAATCAAATAAACTGACGCATTAAAGTAATAGCTAATATTTGCAAAATAATTTGGACTTAAATATTTTGTACTTCGGAAAATGATAATTTGAAACGCTAATTAAAATCGATATTAATTAATTAATTTATGTACACTGGGGTGTTACAAAAAGGTATTGTATTGCATACAGATCAACTATTTTGTGTAATCACATATCAGTAATCATTTATTATAT
>SNQN01011686.1:0-15594 GCA_008642245.1 Bassia scoparia | reverse complement strand
AATAGGAGCAAAATAGTGAGCATTGATCAAGCTGAACCTTTGCAAAAATCTTGCTTCTTAAATTTTAGCTCAAATTTATTATTGAAAGATATGTATCACACTCAGTGAGTCTCACTTCAATTCATATGATTATACATTCAAAGTAATACGTCCATTAATTACTATGTATTTCATCAATCCAAAACCTCAATTCATCATACTCCTTTTTACAACAATTATCCAACCAAGTAATCCAAATCATTTGATGAATGTATTCAAATAGTTATGACAAGATAAATTTTAAAAATCAAAACAAACATATTGAGCACACAATAATGGATATCTTATGCAAATGATATCTAAATCTTTGTTCTATAGGAAGGAGGAGTGGTGGAACGGTGTTCACTTGACATTATTGTTTTTTACCTTAATAAAAAAATTTAGTCACTAAAAAAATATGAAGGTATTTTAAGCGTATATATATTTATAAATAATGTTATTATACTCTATATATTTAACAAGAAAATCTAAATTATAAATTTATGATTTGAAAAAACAGCTACTATGTAACACTCATATATATGAAATTATGCATGACTAATTAAAATTAGCAATTATAATGTTGACGGACTTAATATGTGTTTATTATTGTATTTTTTTCTTTTTGTGTGTGAAATGAACATTTATCAATTATTAACCGAATTCTTTCTGTTGTTTTCTTTTTGCTAATTTCTTTATGAATAACCTCTTTCTATCTTTTTATGAGATTTTATTTCAATTTTTGGTTTTCTATCTATTTTTGAGAATTTTATCTCCAATTTTGGGTGTATTATTATCTCCTTTTGTGGTAGTTTGGAGTGTAGTTTTCTTGTCTTCTCTTATAAAAGATCGGATTATATATCTAGCTAGGATTCCAATTTTCTCCGATCCATTTGTTGGAAATGGAGATTTAGGTTTCACAATATCGGAAAGAATTTAGAACATCACAAAAGTATATTCACGAAAACAACTACGCATCAACGAACGTTATGTCGAAACAAAGCGAGCTCACATATTGTATTGTTTTGGATGAAGATTTTTATTAAAACTATTTAAAACCGAATCTGCGATGTATTAGTCCTAATGTGTTTTTTATTCTTGTTGGATTTTTTGTTTTCTTCAATTGATAATATAAGTCTCTTTTGACATTTTTTATAATGAAACTCTTATACGTACTTTCGTCAAATAAAAGAAGCTAAAAGCTTGCCATTGTGGATTTCTCTTTCACTATGACAATGTAGAATTATTGTATGATTAAAATTGTCAATTCTTTGTGCTTTATTTTCTTAGTAGGGTACAAATCAATAGTAAGCTTGTGTATGCTTGAATTATGATATACTCCGTATAGTACTTAGCAGAATCATATTACTTCGTACTAGGGCGGCTTGATGCATTCTCTTCCACAAAAATAAATTAAAAAAGCTAAATTATTACCGATGATAGTTAGTATAGTCTAAATTTGCAGTTAAGTTGTTGTCAGCTAGGGTTATTATTACGATGAATAGTTTAGTATGTCATTTCTAGTGTACACGTTTTCTCAGACACAATTTAAATGTCAAATATTTTAATCGTACATTAGTAAAAATATAAAGATTGGATTTTAATAAACTATTCATCATTTAGACGATTCATTTAGAAGATTCTCACTACCAATGAATATATAGTATATATCGATTTTTCTGTGTCATGAATTTAGTGTAACGGTGGAGTATGTCATATGGTATTATAAATAGAAAAATTCAACGTAATACTTGGCAAATAGTGTATCCATGCACGAACTGTCCAAAATAACCTCCTCAAAACTCTATAAATACTCTTTATTCTTAAGCAAAATAATCACACAACAAAACAACAAATAAAGAAATAAAAAGAGTTGAATAACTCAGTTAACAAAAAAACACACAAAATAATAATGATGAAGAGCTTTGTTATAATGATGGTGATGATGTCCCTAATAGTGGGCACATCAATGCAGAAGGCGAATGCAAGAAAGGCAGGTGCCCAAGAGGTTGTGCTGCAGCAACATGGTCTGTGGCAGGGGGCCGAATACTCGGTAGAGATGCCGAGCAGGCGTTGATACTACTGATCTTCTCCAAGCTCGCAAGGTCGTGCTGCTCCGTTGGAGTCAAAACTCCTTGAATTGAATTGATGCTCCTACATATGGAGTATTAAAAATGGCTCATATATGAATGAATGAACGAATAAATAAGAAATAAATAAATAATAAGCTTCTATATATATAAGAATATCTTATCGATCATATATTGTAGAGGTTTTAATGTTATCAAAGTTTTTATTATTATGTGTTTGTATCGTGAGCAAATGAATGAATGTTATTACGTTAGTTCTTGCTTTGTTGTATATTGACTGCATCAATATCATAAAGAAAGCAAAATAAATATTTATAAAAGTAAACCAACCCTCATCTTTGTATTGCCAATGATCTTAGTGTAGCCTGGTGTTTAACGTATGCTATAATTTTATAGTTGTACGTGCAATTGCTAGCTAATCATCAGTGACATATATATTAATAATGAATTTTCCAAACACATACATATGGTGAAATATAATCTATGCAAACAAATTGCAATTGATATCCAAACCATCATTGCACGTGATGGTCATCTTAACTCTATGGATCAAATTGAGATCGAAAATTGCAAATAATTTTTTTTTAAAAAAACCTCAAATTGTTATGATCGTGTTCCATTTTATCGAAACGATCATGTGCATATGATCACGTGTGGTTAGTCACTAAGAAAGCAAGTCGTCAACGATGGAAAAAAAATTAAAGTCACATGTATGCCCTTCACGTGACTTCTTTGGCTAGAAATCAAGAAGTCAACATCGAATTTGTTACAAATGATTGAGGTTAAATTGCTTATTTATTATTCATCAAAGTTTAAGTATTATACAACCTAAATTCAACTAATTAACAATATACTTATATATCATATGATTCTATCCTTAACAAAATTTGAGTCAAGGAAGTGATCAACAAGAAAATAACTAAAACTAGCAACTTTTGGACAATAAAAGACATAGGTATATTTGTTGCAAAATCGGGCCAAAATAAATATATTGGACAAAAAACCTAAGGTTAACTATATTTTGTGCAGTTTTTTTTCCAAGCATCATTAACTAATTTGTCTGTAGTTGACAATACACCCAGCACCCAGCAGAAATTTAACTACAGTATGATTATCACAAATTGACCACTTAATCAAATTCCATTTAACAAAATTGCCGATAAATCATGTTTCCTCAATTCACACCATACAGAAATCATTATGATGCAACCTGTAATTCGAATCAAACAAACTACAACTGCAATTTGAATCCAAACGAATCAACCAAAAGTAATCCATACCTCTACTCGCAGCATGTACAGTGTAAACACCATCGAAATTGCTGCTGTCTCAAGTAGTAATTGGATCGAAATTGCAGGTTTATTGATTTTTAGGTTTAAAATGAAATTGAACATTGTGGCAAACAAAAATAAAGCAGCAGCTAATTAAGATCATCAATGTCATCGCTTTTTGAGTTGAAGCTCCCTGATATTTTCTTCCCAACCACAAATTGCTACAACCTGAGTAGGCGAAACTAGCAGTGTAAAGCAACTTGAAATAAGAAGAGATTCAGAAAACGACCTGAGTAGCGTAGAGCTATTAAAATGAAATTGCAGGAAATATAGTGAAGACTGCTTAGTAGTGAGACTAGCTCTACGCAATTTTTTTTTTTGGTTAAGCCTCTACGCAATTTCATGTCTTATCATACATACTCTATCTGCAATTTCATAGGATAGTCAGGTCTTTCTCTTTCCTTTCAGTTGTAATGTACTTATATTAGGGGTTAATGCGGAGAAAAATTAACGTGTAAGCTTTTCATTCATAAGTAAGGGAGTTGTTAGCTATTTTCTCTAATGTGGGGGTAAATGGGTTGTTTTTAAAAACACGGGGTATATTGGGTTATTAGGCCTAAAACTCAGGGGTATATGGGGAAAATATCTCCTATTTTTCTAGCATAACAAGTAGTAACTAGTAATTAAGCAAGGGAAAACGACTTTGCCCTCAACATCATATCATATTTAGGTTCAAGGAGTAACAATTTATGATTCATTATTTGCGCACCAGAAACAATCCATCATGTATGAGCATCAGGATTGTGACTAACTCGCCGCGCTCCACTTACCAACTAAAATTACTTGTTTACATTTCGCCACTTGCCGGTCGGCACGTCGCAGTACCCATCAATCCATCTATAAGGCCACTATACATAAATTATTCACTAAGTCATCATCTTCTTCTTATCATTTTTCTATTCTATGTGTTATTGTCTTCAGTTTTTTTGGAACAATGCAACAACTAACCACTTTTTTTCCACTTTGGAAAACAACTACCCAGAGTGATTTTTTGTAAAAACAACTACCCATTTTAATTTTTTTTCGAATGCACTACCCACTTTTGGGATTTTGCACTCAATCACGTATTAATCACCAAAACACCCCAACGCCGGCATCCAATTGCAAAACATCCCAACTGTTGTGTTTCCACCTCCAAAATCACCCAACAACCCACCAAAATAACTCAATCCCCAAACCTCTACAACTTATTTTTAGCTTTTCTCAGTAACCATTCATTTTATGGACTGTTTCATAAACGTTGTAGATCTCAGAAAAATACATGATAGGCTCAAGAATCACGTGATTTGATTGTTTTCCACAGTAGTTATTGCCTTCGAAGCTTTGATATTCTGAAAGTGGTAGTGATTCGCAAAACAAAACTAAAAAAGTGGGTATAGTTGTTTTTGAAAAAAAACACTGGGTGTTTGTTTTCAAAAGGGACAAAAAAGTGTGGTAGTTGTTGACAAATTTGCCTTTTTTTTTTGGTATGGCGAGTATGAAAGAGTAATACGTGTTGTTATAGATGGATATTGTATGTATTTAATGGTTCTATATTGTTGAGCCCATGAAATAGCACATGTGAGTGAATGTGTTGTTTACGTACATATGAAATAAGAGAAATGTTGTGGTAATAAATCTCACATCGAATAATGTCGAGAGTTACACTATTGAGGTTAAGGCTACTCCCTCATTCCATATGTTTTTCAGGTGAAACCTCATTATGGTCCATGCATTGTTGAATGTTGGACTTGCACTCCTCGTAACCGGGCCGAGACACACCACACAACACACACGCACACGACACGCACTACCATCAGCAACACGCACACGCACACAACACGCACAGCATACGCGGCGGCAGCACACATCACACATAGTCTTTGTGGCATTGTGCAAACATGGAGGAATAAGACAATGTCGAATGATGTGTCGACTGAGATAAATAGAAGTCGAATGAGGTGGTAGTATGAAGTCGGTGGTACCTTTTTCTCACTTTGAGTCATTATTTCATTAGAAAACGATGATGTTTTAAAAAATTTGATTGAAATTGTATGACTTTTGTGTTAATTAGAACTTTGGGAAAAAAACCATTCTTTTTTTTTGTGAAGTCATGAACACGTTGCACCCAATACGTAGTTTGTGGTGTTTTTAGCAGACTAAGGTAAAAAATGTGTTAGGTGGTTGAGCCAACCTAAGCAGTAAGTCAGATGTTGAAGGCCAATCGCCAAAAATATATATACACTTAACGTGTAAAGTTAACGAAAATTAACAAATATAGTGGGTGAGGTTTATTTATAAATACACTATAATAATTGAGGGATGCGACTGAGAAAGTGGTAACACCTTGTTAATCTCTGACTAAAGTATTCAGAAATGAAACATCGAAAAAAACAAAACCATAGTTCTAAAAATTGATATAAAGAATCGAAATTCCAACAAAAGCCTTGAAAAATGAAACTAAAATATGCAGGAAAAAATGAATAACTTGCCTTTATTTTTAGGTATCGGATGAGTTGGTGGCATTAGAGTGGCAAGATGGCGCAACATTGGGGCAAGATGGCCGGCATGTGGTGCTGTGAGAGGGGTTTGTGTAACAAAAAATTGGAAGTGAAATTACGGCCCGCCAAAAAGCGCGATAAATCAATTTCGCTAAAAATTAACTCTGTAATTTTTAAGATTTATTCGACTGTTCAGCAGGTCGATAAAATCAATTTCAAAAAATAATAGTTTTAAGGATAATACTGATCGATATGGTTCGGTATTTCAAAAAATTAGTCTGGGTAAGGTATCGACTCGTATTTAAATAACGGTCGTAATTTTGTAGAAATGGTCGAGTAAATTGTTCCTTATTCTGACCGTTTTTGTGGCGGTCGGTATTTTTTCGGCTAAAAACGCGGATTCTTATTGTGTGATCTCTTCGCTTTTCCTTATTTCTCGTCGTCGAATCTCATTGACGTCGTTCAATTAGATTGTATATGGAGTTTGAAGAAAATTTAGGTTTTAAAGTTCTGATTATAATATTAATGTTTATTTAATAGTTTGATTATGTGATATATTATTCCGATTATATTTTTTTAAGTTCTGGGTTTTTTTTGTTGAGTCTATAACATTGTTCATTTGGTTTTTGTAGTTATGTGTGTGTGATATTGTGAAGTTTGTAGACATAAGTAATCTAAGAGGTTTTAATGTAATATTACGTACTGTTATTTTATATTTGATGAAGTCTGGACACGTTGCACCCATACGTTAGCTTTGTGTGTTTTAGCAATAAGTGTAAGTTCAGGGTGCCTGAGCACACTAACAATAGTTCAGGTGTTGTAGCCAATTCTCGCAAATATTATATATTTACTTAATTACTTTAACGTAAAGTTATACGAAATTAACAAATATAGTGGGTGATGGTATTATAATAAACAAACCAATAATTGTAGGGATGGCACTGAAGAAAGTGTAACACCTGTAATCTTTTTTTAAATGCAAAGTGCATCGACCGACTCATCGCCATGGATCGTCGTGCATGGCTGTATCTGAACTCTTGCCTTCCTGATATTTCGATAAAATGTATTCGTAAAATTGAAAAAATCGAAAAAACACCATAGTTCTAAAAATGATATAAAAGAACTTCGGAAAATTCAACAAAATTTAAAAATAACTAAAAATGCAAGAAAAAAAGAATAATTGCTTATTTTAGGAACGTGGGCTTGCGCGGCATTAGAAGTGCAGAGTGGCGCAACATTGGGAAAAGTGGCTGCGGGTTGTTGTGCTGTGAGAGGGTTTGTGTAATCAAAAATAATGGAAGTGGAAAATTACCCTGCGCCCGCAATAAGAGGTCGTAAATCAATTTCGTAATTAACCGTACATTTAAGATTTATCGATCTGTTTCAGGCGGTCGATAAATCAGATTTTCAAAAAAATAGTTTATAGAATAATTACCGGATCGAGTATTGGTCGGTAAATTTCAAAATTAGTCGGGTAGTATCGACCGTTTTAATAACAGTCATCTCTTCTCTTTTTTCTTGGCCTACTATGTTTGGTATGATTACCTGGAGAATTTGGATCAGGAGAAACCATTGGGTCTTTGACCAAAAAGACCTGCATATTCAGAACTTTTAGGCATAGACTCTTCACTTGGCCAAAGAATTTTTCCAAGCCCAGACTGGAACCCAAACTCCACTTTATCCAAACCATCTCATTTTCAACCCCACTACCACAASCCACATTATACTTATTGATGCTGCTTTCAACCRACACACTTGTCAGGGGGGTTTTGGTATAATCTGTAYTGACACAACAGGGACATGGAAGCAAGGACTAGCTGGATGCTTCAAGGCTGTAGATTCTAATATGGCAGAAATGAGGGCAATACACCTAGCTTTGTTAAGGATATTTAAAAACATATGGCTAAATCGTGTCCTGCTCTCAGACTCCAAGGTTGATGTGGATAATATCACTAGAACTGCAAAGTAGTTGACAGATATGTTCACATCACTATTATTTGCAGGGGTCTAATGCAAGAGGCATAGGTGCAGGGCCTTCAAAAGGCAAGCAGGTGGCAGGTTCAGGGAGCTGATGCCATGTCTAGGATTATGCTAGCAAATCATGKTGKCTTAGATAATTATTTGGTTGTGCACAATCCTCCTGATAGAGAGATGAATTGTAATGTTAACAATGCACTTAGTATTACCTATGCTGAACTTTCTAGTTTAGGGTATTTTGAACAAGCACACTGCTTGTTAGGTGACTTTGATTTTGAACTCTGGTCTGTATAACTACTTTTTGAAGCCCTAGCTTAAGCTAGGCAAACTCTATTTATCTATGCCCCATTAACTCAAAAAAACAAAAACTATATATTTGAATATCATTAGATTATTTGTAATGTGTAAACATTTTAATCCTATAAAAGTATTACTCCGTATATGAAATTTATAAAATTTATATAATATGAAATTCTTTATATAATATAATACAATTTATGAAAATACATTTAACTCATTCAATGATATAAGTTGCTTAAGGTTTTTATTAATAAAATTCAACATATTATCCAATTGCACAAATATAATAAAATCCCTAGGTAATTGATACAATTATCAGCGAATACATTTTAGGATAATACCTACTTTGAAAATTCAACAATAAACTAGCTCAGAGTTAGTTATAAATTGATGTGTACATAATGTATATTTTATATTTTTGATGCTCGGTGCAATTGCACCGGCAAAATCTAGTTATTAAACAAATCCAACTCTTAATAACTACCCTAASTTTTCATCATATACCTTCCCGCCAAAACTAACCCCCTCACAATCATTCCCTCTAAAAATCTAAAATCACATTAACAAAACTACCCTCTAACAAGAAAAAAAAYGAAAAAAACAAATATTACATAACGACTAACTCTCACATTTAATTAGTATGGGACATGGAGAAAAATTTACAAGAAAAATGTATTAATATACTAAATTTATTCTTGAACAATCAAATAAAGAAAATCTTCCTCCTAAAATCATGCTCCATTTTAAAAAATAATCCAACAAAAATTTAGAAAAACTACTCTTTTCATTTATTAAAAAATATTTTAAAACAATAATAAATATCCTCTTAGTATTTTTTGTGACTCATTTAAAATTTGTTATCCCTTTTCACTAAATTGGATGTCTACTTACTTTACACGTTTGAAACTGCCATGTAATTATTAAAATATATCAATACATACATGATATCAAAGCAATTTAAAATTTGTTTACTCCATGTAAATATATTTTTTCGTATATGTTTTCTATCTTTTTTAAAAAAATGCTTCAATATGTATTTTTATTATATAACCAATCTATTATTTTTCAATTCTTTATAGTACTCCCAATTCTTATTATGATGCATTCACAGATATGAAAACTACAGACAAAAATACTAATAATACACTTACACAAAAGTTGTTCGAATTTAAAATTCTCACTTAGTAAATTGCATAAGATTTTGTGGCTCTTTTATTTGTGACGTGTTAAAAATAATCAATAAAATCACGAGTTAATTGAATCAAATGATGCACCCAAAAGAAAATACATCACATCTGCCTTGAAAAATCAGATTATACTATAAGTCTAATAAGCTAGAGGAATTATGTATATTATTAAGTGAATAATATCTATTAAAAATGAACAAACAAAATTCAATTTGAAATAAAAATAAAATTTAAAAACATCAAACATTCTTGCCTTTCAAATCACCCCCTTCATATATAATTATTTTATGTATTACACAGTCAAGAATATTTTAGAAATGAAAAGAAAAACGTATCGTTTCATATGTCATATAGAAATTCATATTTTAGTCATATATGTTCTATCATTATTTTAATAATAAACGTGAAATGTGCACGGTGAAACATCTAGTTATTTAAGGGAATGATATGAAAGATTGTGTTCGCGGCAATTATCTGATGCGGCCTGATTCTTGAGGAGCGAAAACAGTTTGGGTGGTACAGATGCCAGAACATTTTTTGTTTAATAATATTATTTATATTTTCACCATTAAAAAAAAAAGGAAAGCAAAACATCATCGGGGAGCAATTTAAAAGATGCTTTCCAGTTTCATGCCATAAAAGATCAAATCTTTACCTGCGTGCAGACACAGGTTTCACCAAGGGTGAGCAGAGGCGAAGCAATACGAGAAGAAAAGATGATTGGCGCGATTGGGCACCTGTGAATTGTTTGGTCCTAATATCGTAAGGTCACTTGGAGGATGCGTGTTCATGAGTTACAAACCTTGTATAGCAACATAGGAAAAATTAAATCTTTCCCCCTTAAAGTCTACCTCATTTTGGAAACTCCCACCTTAACCTAAAAAATTGAAACTCCCACCTTAAAGTCTCTCCAACGTTTAAAAACACACCTCTGTTACTCCGTTGCCTTAGCCATTATCGTGGGTCCCCGTGCTACCTTCCCTTATAAAGCAATGCTCCAAAACACGGTATTTGAGCCTTTCTCACCTTGCTCACTCGATTTTTCTTGCATTCTATTAATTTTTATTCGAATTGTCTCAATTCCCAAGCAAATTAAGCAGGTAATTATTTTTTTCTCGTTCTTGAATTTGTCTTCATTGCTGAATTATTGTCTGAAATTGCTATTTTTCTCGTTCTTCAATTTTTCGTTCCTTACCTTAATTGGAGTTTCACAAAATTTCCCCAACATTAATCCTAAAATTATAGGTTTTCCCTTGATAAATAAAAATGGCCTTCATTTGCAAATATTAAAATAGTATTTTATAAATACTCACGATTCAAACAAGGACAATAATTGGAATTGAATAATCTATATCATGAATTGCAAACCCTAAGTATTAAATTAAATCACCGAATTGAATAAATTAAAGCAACAATACGCAATTTTACAAATAAATTAAATACCACATAAATCAACAACTTCAACAAAATTATATTAGCAAAAGGGGGGATTTTTTGAGACCCTGATTTGCCCAACAACAGTAGCAAAACGACGCAAAAAAAAACGAATTGATTGGGAGTTTTTCGGACAATTCCACAAAAGCCTCAAAGCTCACAATGGCCCACGAATGACAATTGAAAGAGAATGTCATCAATGGCAGTAAAAAAAATGGAAAAAAAGAAGAAGGTGATGAGAGTGATAGAGGAATTGAAAACGAAGAAGGAAATTGGGATAGGAAGGAGTGAAATGAAGTAAGTCGAGGGGAAACCAGGTGAAAAAGAAAGACCATTGGAACGCGGAAAAATGCCCCCCAGTTGGTACGGCTAAGCAAACGAGATAACAGAAGTGTGTTTTTAAACGTTGGAGAGACTTTAAGGTGGGGAGTTTTTAATTTTAGACTAAGGTGAGAGTTTCAAAATGAGGCAGGACCTTTAAGGTGCGGAAGATTAATTTTTTCCAGGCAACATATGACCTTATCGTTGCGAAACTTTTAGTCTAGTTTCGAGAAACTTGTTCGCATCAATTCAATAAGCATAACTTCATATAGGAGCAAAATAGTGAGCATTGTCAAACTGAACCTTTGCAAACAATCTTGCTTCTTAAATTTTAGCTCAAATTTATTATTGAAAGATATGTTATCACACTCAGTTGAGTCTCACTTCAATTCATATGATTATACATTCAAGTAATACGTCCATTAATACTATGTATTTCATCAATCCAAAACCTCAATTCATCAACTCTTTTACAACAATTATCCAACAGTATCCAATCATTTAGAAATTCATAGTTATCGAATTTTTAACCATATTGCCAATTGTATCTTATGCAATGACTAATCTTTGTTCTATAGAATTAATTTCACTTGACTTATGTTTTTTATTGAAGTTTTAGTCACTAACAATTTGAGAATTATGAAGGTGTTTTATTACTTATATATATTTATAAATAATGTTATTATACTCTATATATTTACAAGAAAATCTAAATTATAAATTTATTGATTTGAAAAAACAGCTACTATGTAACACTCATATATATGAAATTATGCATGACTAATTAAAATACAATTATAATGTTGACGGACTTAATATGTGTTTATTATTGTATTTTTTTCTTTTTGTGTGTGAAATGAACATTATCAATTTTAACCGAATTCTTTCTGTTGTTTTCTTTTGCTAATTTCTTTATGAATAACCTCTTTCTATCTTTTATGAGATTTTATTTCAATTTTTGGTTTTTCTATCTATTTTTGAGAATTTTATCTCCAATTTGGGTGTATTATTATCTCCTTTTGTGGTAGTTTGGAGTGTAGTTTTCTTGTCTTCTCTTATAAAAGATCGGATTATATATCTAGCTAGGATTCCAATTTTTCTCCGATCCATTTGTTGGAAATGGAGATTTAGGTTTCACATATCGGAAAGAATTTAGAACATCACAAAAGTATATTCACGAAACAACTACGCATCAACGAACGTTATGTCGAAACAAAGCGAGTCACATATTGTATTGTTTTGGATGAAGATTTTTATTAAAACTATTTAAAACCGAATCTGCGATGTATTATCCTAATGTGTTTTTTATTCTTGTTGGATTTTTGTTTTCTTCAATTGATAATATAAGTCTCTTTTGACATTTTTTATAATGAAACTCTTATACGTACTTTCGTCAAATAAAAGAAGCTAAAAGCTTGCCATTGTGGATTTCTCTTTCACTATGACAATGTAGAATTATTGTATGATTAAAATTGTCAATTCTTTGTGCTTTATTTTCTTAGTAGGTACAAATCAATAGTAAGCTTGTGTATGCTTGAATTATGATATACTCCGTTAGTACTTAGCAGAATCATATTACTTCGTACTAGGGCGGCTTGATGCATTCTCTTCCACAAAAAAATTAAAAAAGCTAAATTATTTACCGATGAATAGTTAGTATAGTCTAAATTGCAGTTAAGTTGTTGTCAGTAGGGTTATTATTACGATGAATAGTTTAGTATTCATTTCTAGTGTACACGTTTTCTCAGACACAATTTAAATGTCAATATTTTAATCGTACATTAGTAAAAATATAAAGATTGGATTTTAATAAACTATTCATCATTTAGACGATTCATTTAGAAGATTCTCACTACCAATGAATATATAGTATATATCGATTTTTCTGTGTCATGAATTTAGTGTAACGGTGGAGTATGTCATATGGTATTATAAAATAGAAAAATTCAACGTAATACTTGGCAAATAGTGTATCCATGCACGAACTGTCCAAATAACCCTCCTCAAAACTCTATAAATACTCTTTATTCTTAAGCAAAATAATCACACAACAAAACAACAAATAAAGAAATAAAAAGAGTTGAATAACTCAGTTAACAAAAAAACACCAAAATAATAATGATGAAGAGCTTTGTTATAATGATGGTGATGATGTCCCTAATAGTGGGCACATCAATGCAGAAGGCGAATGCAAGAAAGGCAGGTGCCCAAGAGGTTGTGCTGCAGCAAACATGGTCTGTGGCAGGGGGCCGAATACTCGGTAGAGATGCCGAGCAGGCGTTGATACTACTGATCTTCTCCAAGCTCGCAAGGTCGTGCTGCTCCCGTTGGAGTCAAAACTCCTTGAATTGAATTGATGCTCCTACATAGGAGTATTAAAAATGGCTCATATATGAATGAATGAACGAATAAATAAAGAAATAAATAAATAATAAGCTTCTATATATATAAGAATATCTTATCGATCATATATTGTAGAGGTTTTAATGTTATCAAAGTTTTTATTATTATGTGTTTGTAATCGTGAGCAAATGAATGAATGTTATTACGTTAGTTCTTGCTTTGTTGTATATTGACTGCATCAATATCATAAAGAAAGCAAATAAATATTTATAAAAGTACAACACCCTCATCTTTGTATTGCCAATGTATCTTAGTGTAGCCTGGTGTTTAACGTATGCTAATTAATTTTATAGTTGTACGTGCAATGCTAGCTAATCATCAGTGACATATATATTAATAATGAATTTTCCAAACACATACATATGGTGAAATATAATCTATGCAAAACAAATTGCAATTGATATCCAAACCATCATTGCACGTGTGTCATCTTAACTCTATGGATCAAATTTGAGATCGAAAATTGCAAATAATTTTTTTTTAAAAAAACCCTCAAATTGTTATGATCGTGTTCCATTTTATCGAAACGATCATGTGCATATGATCCACGTGTGGTTAGTCACTAAGAAAGCAAGGTCGTCAACGATGGAAAAAAAATAAAGTCACATGTATGCCCTTCACGTGACTTCTTTGGCTAGAAATCAAGAAGTCAACATCGAATTTGTTACAAATGATTGAGGTTAAATTGCGTTATTTATTATTCATCAAAGTTTAAGTATTATACAACCTAAATTCAACTAATTAACAATATACTTATATATCATATGATTCTATCCTTAACAAAATTTGAGTCAAGGAAGTGATCAACAAGAAAATAACTAAAACTAGCAACTTTTGGACAATAAAAGGAACATAGGTATATTTGTTGCAAAATCGGGCCAAAATAAATATATTGACAAAAAACCTAAGGTTAACTATATTTTTGTGCAGTTTTTTTTCCAAGCATCATTAACTAATTTGTTCTGTAGTTGACAATTACACCCAGCACCCAGCAGAAATTTAACTACAGTATATTATCACAAATTGACCACTTAATCAAATTCCATTTAACAAAATTGCCGATAAATCATGTTTCCTCAATTCACACCATACAATGAAATCCATTATGCWTGCAACCTGTAATTCGAATCCAAACAAACCTACAACCTGCAATTTGAATCCAAACGAATCAACCAAAAGTAATCCAACCTCTACTCGCAGCATGTACAAGTGTACAACCACCATCGAAATTGCTGCTGCTCTCAAGTAATTGGATCGAAATTGCAGGTTTATTGATTTTTAGGTTTAAAATGAAATTGAACATTGTGGGCAAACAAAAATAAAGCAGCAGCTAATTAAGATCATCAATGTCATCGCTTTTGAGTTGAAGCTCCCTGATATTATTCTTCCACAACCCACAAATTGCTACAACCTGAGTAGCGAAACTAGCAGTGTAAAGCAACTTGAAAAGGAAAGAGATCGAAAACGACCTGAGTAGCGTAGAGCTAATTAAAATGAAATTGCAGGAAATATAGTGAGACTCTAGTAGTGAGACTAGCTCTACGCAATTTTTTTTTTTTTGGTTAAAGCTCTACGCAATTTCATGTCTTCTCTACACTACTCTACTGCAATTTCATAGGATAGTCAGGTCTTTCTCTTTCCTTTTCAAGTTGTTAATTACTTATATTAGGGGTTAAGTGGGAGAAAAATTAACGTGTAAGCTTTTCCATTCATAGTAAGGGTATTTTAGCTATTTTCTCTAATGTGGGGGTATATGGGTTGTTTTTAAAAACACGGGGTATATGGGTTATTAGGCTAAAACTCAGGGGTATATGGGGAAAAATCCCTATTTATTTTCTAGCATAACCAAGTAGTAAACTAGTAATTAAGCAAGGGAAAACGACTTTGCCCTSAAATCACTACCATATTAGGTTCAAGGAGTAACAGATATATTATCTTCATTTGCACCAGAAACAACTCCATCAGTATGAGCATCAGGATGTGACTAACTCGCCGCGTCCCCACTACCACTACAAATTGTACTTGTTACATTCGCCACTTGCCGTCGGCCCGT
>SNQN01011685.1:0-18189 GCA_008642245.1 Bassia scoparia | reverse complement strand
TATATATTATAATGATTAATGGAATTTCTAGTTGCTCCATTCTATCACTTCCGCAATTAACTGCACACCAAACTTATACCTACTTCAATGTTTTTATACTTTTCATGCATCTTTATTTGGGAAGAATGCATTATTATTATGATGCTAAGGTCTCCTTTGTTTTGTTCTTAAAGGGTCAAAAAGAAGGGAAAGTTGAAGAACAAAATGTTCTAAAATCAAGCAATTTTGTGGGATCCCAATAAAAAAGCATAGGCGTGATAAGAGAGCCTCTTGTGTTGAATTGGCTTATCGAAAACATTGGGGTTGTCTAAGTCAAAAGCTTCGTCTCACTTAGTTTGTTACCAGTATTTCTATAACCAAAATATGATTGGCTATGGCCATCTTGAAAATTTTAAGGCCCAGGTTCGATCTATAATGAAAATTGGACCCCCTGAATCCCTGCTGGATTCGTCCCCGTAAGCTAATAGAATAAAGGTGAAATGTTCAAATATTAGAGATAAAAAGTTCAAATATTTAAGAATAGAACACTAATTTTTTGAATAGTATAGAAAATAATAGTGAATTTCCTGTTTTAAAGCTAAAATTATTAAAATAAATTTATTCTGAGGACCTTTCAATCATGGGGCTTTGTGCTGTAGGGCTCTTTGTACACGGAAATTCTTGGTCCATCCAGTGGATGTTTCAAACATAGGATATCCAATGACATTTTGGTAAATAAATTTTAAAAAACAAAAAGATTTCTGGCAACATTGTAAATAACATGTATCATGTATTTACCCAAATGCCATTGAATATCCCATGTTTGAGACATCCATTGGATGGACTAGGCAAGCCTTGTTTGTACACCCTCATCTACCCCTCTATGATTGGCTATAGATGAAAATATGAATAATTATCATGTCTATCAAACATTTATACACTTTTACAACGTATTGAGTTAATCGATAAGGTCTTAGGGCCTGTTTACTTAAACTTAATTTCAGTTTTGTTCAATTCATTTCAGTTTAGTTCAGTTTCAAAAAATTCAGTTTTGTTCAGTTCAGTTCAGTTCAGTTTTGGAATTTTCTTCAATTATGTTAATTACTTTCTATTGTATTATTTATTTTGTTCAATTCAATTCAGTTCAGTTCAGTTCAGTTCAGTTCAATTCATTTCAGTTCAGTTTTGTTCAGTTCAAGTAAACAGGCCCTTAGTCTAGTAATCATTAAGAATAATATAGGTTCTCTATACATTAGGGATCGTCATGGGTCGACGACTCACCCTATTTTTAAGGGTTTGGGCCTGCCTTTAGTCCCATTGAATTTGGATCAGGGGTTTGGGTCGAAAGAGTATGGACCTAGACCTCAATAATATGACGCCCCCGAATGTGAATTTTTTCCCTAAATAATGTCAACATCTTTCGAAATTCCCTTTTTGCATTGGTGTTGAAAGTAATTCCTTAGGTGTCGTCCACCTAGGTTCGTATTATTTTTATAAATCTTTTTTTCAAACCTCGTTACTGGCATTAGCGAAATAGGAGTAGTTCGCTACTGGGAGTAGCGAAGAGTAGGTGTAGTTTGTTACTCCCAGTAGCGAATTATACCTACAGTTCGCTACTGGTAGTAGCAAACTACAATCGCTCTTCGCTACTCCCTGTAGCGAAGTTGCCTGCTAAAATCAGCAGGTTTCACCTACTTTGATTTTCCCATGGCACCTTGCCCTGGCAGTTTATTCCCCCTGCAATTTACAATTCCAAAGAGGGAGCTCAGAGAAAAACTCAATCCCAAATGGCAACATCATCTTGTGTACTAAGGAAAACCATTATCAAACCACCAAAATTGTGATCACAATTCACAACACTTCAATCCAACCAAAAAACCATACAATTTATTTACAAACCAACTAACCAATTGGTCAACCAACAAAAGACTAAATTTATTTACAAACTATTTGAAAGTTTTCCAAAATAGTTCCACATATTACATAACATTAAATAAAGTCCATAAAACTAAAAGTTCAAAAAGATTAAGAAATTTGTTAGTGCCTACTTTAGTATGAACGTGAAACATCCTCATCAACCTCGGAAATAGATTCTAACTGAGGTGTCCCTAGCCTTTCGTAGAGCACAAAGCTTTGAGGCAAAGATGTAATTGTTGATGCTTGTATGTCGGTCTCGGAATGCGAGCTGCTTGGAGTATAAGGCTGCATATCTGAACTGCTAGGAGTATCCACTCTAGGGGCTTTAAATCGCCCTCGCCCTCGACCTCTTGATGATGCACATGATTCTGATTCTTCCCTAGATCCTGATGCCGGTGAAACATGGGAGGTAGAAGGTGTAGAGTGAGTATGAGACTAGTTGTCAATGAGGTATGATAGACCGGTGTTGGTCAAAGTATCTGCACATGTAGATGCAATGCCGCGTAAGGTCTCCAAAGCGAGTGTGTAGGCCTTGTCTGACGGCAAATTAAATCTGCAGCACTCTCAAGAACTCTAGTGCATCTTGAGGCCATATCAACTAGAGCTTTTGCCTATTCATTGTGTTTCAAATATAAACCAAAGTCGCTTTATAAAAGATTATAATGTAACTACAAATGACATCGAATTAGTACATGTTGGAGTTGATACTGAAATTATACCATAACATGGTCAGTTGTGGCTGGCTGATAGTCGTTGATACGCTGGAGAAAGTGGAGTGAATGATAATCTAATCTTTCTTAACCATTTGTAGAATCTGGTTCGGAGCACCCGTAAGGAATCTCTGAAACTAGTGCCTCCTCCGTCTATTCCATGAGTCCTGGGCTGAATGCAGATGGGATAGTTCTTGTTACCCGTTCTTCCGTCAATGTGGTGGAGTTTCTCATTCGTATCACACGGGAGGGAATAGGTTGCTCAAGTCCGAACTAACGCAATGACCGTTGGATAGTACAACCTCACTGTTTCAAACAAATAAGTGGGCTGTCGTCAATATGTGTAGACACCTGAAAATGTCTCCCCAAATGAATCCGTGATGAAAACAACCGCGTCTCGCGATTGTTTGACTCAGAAAAGATGTCTTTGAACTCACAAAAGTTGAAATACGTGAGGTCGTACTCGAACTATTGAGCAAAGGCAAAACAAGGCAAAAAATTTTCTTTCGGGTTTCTCAAAGATTCTCAAAGTTTCAAACAAGTACACTGCGATTCTCATGCTTTTTTGTTTTCATCATGTTTGTCACATTTTCTGAATCCGCCAGTATTTTTAAATTATTTTTCTGATTGTATTATGATTTCTGTGAATTTCAATGTTTAAATACGCAAATACGCAGAAATACGTGAATAATTAGAAAGCGCGGATAGTTCTAGAAACGTCTTTCTAGCGAAAGGAGCGTCTAGAATATCCGTAATCTCAGAAAATCAACATATGGCAAAGATTTATTCCGAATTGAAATATTTCTGATTTTTGGAAAATTATATACGCAGAAATGGAGCGTATATACGCTAATCAGGAGCGTATATACGCACCACTTGCAGCGTATATACGCACTTTTCAATTGCCAAAATTCTATGGAAAGTTGCAAGCGTATATACGCTACATATGAGCGTATATACGCAGGAAGGCAGCGTATATACGCTCATATGCAGCGTATATACGCAGGGTTTTTGCTCCTCGTTTTTGCCTCGTCCATAAATACACCCTGCCTTGCTCAGTCCGACACACTTCACAACACACATTTTTCCCGAGACTTAGCTATCCTCTCTCTCTCTCTCTCTAAAACCTCTAAACACATTCGTTCTGAGTTCTAAGCATCGATTCTGTTCGATCAAAAAGCAAGTAAGGTATAAATCTGAGATTACTCACCTAAACATCTTTTGACTCTACTTAATTCTTTTTGTCACTTTTAATTTGACTAATCTTATTGCGAGTTTCAATTAAATCAACACAATGTAGAAACTCACCTTTAAATTGATTCATGTAAATATGTAGGATTATCACTCATGTTTTCAATTTCGTTTCATTAACACTTATTATTACATCATCTTGTCACAATTCATTATTATGCATATCGTTATTGTCAATACTAACATGTTTCTTGTCTTGATTAGCAATTCGATCAAAAGGACGTCTCTTTTAGTTTTTGCTTAACGATTTGTGTATTTGCAGTGACAAGTGAGAAGGACACATATTATTTATCATGCTTACTAACCTTTGTTTTCATGTCTTGTATATATATATATATATATATTCTACACACTTGTATATATTGCTTAAACAAGACCGGAATTCAATTGCGTATCAATTAAAGTCAATAATCATGGACGACCGGTTTTCTAAGCACCTTGTTAATATTGACTAACAATGAAGCGATCGCTTTTCCATTATAAAAGTCATTTTTACATAATAGCAACCCACCTTATTAGTGCGCTTTCAAAGGCAAATCGATATGCTCTTGAATTCAATTGTTATGATATGGAACTACAATGAGACCGATGGCCGCTTACATGCGGGCGAATTGGTTACAGATCTGATTCGTACCATGTCCCCGAACCACACTTTGGTTACTGACCTATTTGTGGGGCCACTAGTTGGCACCAATGTTCGCGTCCGTGAATAACCTATATAGCACGGGGCGATCCCTCAATTCGACACACACACCCAACGCATTCACATGCGGATTCCATGGCTCAACTCCATGACACTGAAGCTGAGGTCACGCCCCCCTAAGGCGGGCGAAGCCCTACATTTTTGGCGACTCACTGGGATAATCACCATTTGTGAGTGGCAGACTTGAAAGTCTCGTAGTCCCAATCATAATCGAATGAATGCCTTGGACCCTTCATGACTTACGTGTGATACGCCTAGGCACCTTGTCTCAAATAGTGCAGCATCTTCTATGCTCAGATGTAGCACCTTAAGGGGATTTTACCTTGGTTGCATGTGGTTAATGGATCACATGCTAAGGTAAGTCATATCCCGCCCATGCCGCTATGCACGTTTACTAGATGCGTGTATATAAGTATCTCGGCCATACATCACCCAATGTTGTGGTGATGAATTAGCGACCCAGCTCACTCTTAGGCATGGCACTATCAGACTTAACCAAGCCGACCTATAGTTCACTTAGATCCTACCTTAAGTGAATATTGGTTGTGTTTTAATCAATGTGCTTGTTAACTTGTGACTCTTAAATCAGTCCAATTCTTAACCCCAACTAAGCCCAGTCCTTAATCTATGGTTCAAGACATGAAGTTCGATCATTACCCATTCAAATCAATTTCAATCCATTCAATTTCAAACTCCATTCGACTAAATCTGACTTAGGTTCGATTCCAATCAAGAATCTAAATCTGACTTAGATTCGACCTTTTGAACTTAAATCATTAGGTTCAATCAATCTTAATTCAAGACCTTAAATCTGAATTAGTTCAATTCATTCTTAATTCAAGAACTTAAATCTGAATAGTTAATTCAATTTCAAACCCTAGAGCCTTAAATCTGAATTAGTTCGCTCACTTCAATCTAAAACTTAAAACTGAACTCGTTCGATCATAGACTCAACCCTAGGAACTTTGATTACTAGCCCATCAATTTCAAGTGGCTCAGGTCTAAGAAGTCCTTATTCTGAATAGGCCCATCTTGTTGAACTTTCTCGAGTCTAGCACCTTAAATTAGAATTGGTCTAGCCCATTTAAGTCCAGTTTCAAGTCCAGTTTCAAAATCACTCAACTTTATCCATTTCAAAACCAGTGTCGGGTCCACTAAGTCGGAGTTTCAGTCACGATCCTCGATGGCTCAAAAGGCAAGAAGTCAAACAATCCTACCTCCACAAAAGCCATGTCTCTGACCCTCCATCTCACAAAAACCAATCCTAATCCTTGCCCAACTGAAAAACATCAAACACCACTCCCAAGCCTCATGATCACCCAAGGCTGGGTCATCAATCTCGCGCCTTCTCTGGATTGAGTCATGAGTCCTATCCTAGCATATGTTCATTTCAATTCGTGTCTTGATCTATGTATCCTTGCTATAAATAAGCCATGTATGTTTCATTCATTCAGCATAAAATACCTTTGTTTTGGCAAATTATTTTCTAATCTATGCACTTCAACACTCATTTGGCACACAATTGTTCTGATCTAATCACTGATTTAACTATTGAAATTGAACAATCCCAAGAGAGCCTCTTTCACAGCTCCACAAATGACACCCTCCCTCCATTCCCTTTGTACATCAATCAAAATCCCTTGCAACCCTTGGCCACAAACACTATCATTAGCCTATCTTCTTTCATCACCCAAACTACAACCCTTTGGACCAAACGGTGCGTAGGAAAAACACGTGCAAAGAAAGAAAAGAAAAAAAAAAGAAAGAATAAAATGACAAAAAGAAAAAAGCAAAATCAGAGTTCAATACCAGTTTTAACAAAAGCTCTTAAAAATGCAAATCAATGTCAAAATCCAATCAAAGCCAAGATCAAATAAAAGCGCAAAAGTCTAAAAAGCACACTGCGCACTGTGGGTCACTCATATCATCAAGCTTTTTCAACCCTCAAACACAGCCTCACATTACAACCACAAAAGCCTCTCACAGAGGCATTGTCCAAATCACCATAAGAACTACGACGGTCTATTCAAAATGATACTAGGACCTCTTCTCAGTTCGACCATCCTTAACAATTAAATGTTGAGGCCTTTGAGTGCTTTGACTTGCTAAGAATTTGATAATGTTTTGCCAATCTAGAACCTGACATAGACTCATGCTTGAACTACATCATTAGCCAACCTCGCATCTAGCCACATCTTTGACCCTTAGCCACAAATTGACCTTTTTTATTTCTCGAACCATAGCCATTCTTTGGTCACCTTCAAGGACTCATGACTCAATCCCAAAGAAGTAAAGCACCCTGACCATTGGGTTAGTACATCTTGTTGGGAACTTATGCATACAATCTATCCCCTTCCCTATTTGATCTAAGCCGAAAACTACATTGTCCAAGTTCGCTGGGGGGCTCTCCCATCATGCCCCTAATTCCAGTTGGGCTCTTGTCTCTTAAGGCCCTATTACGTGTCAAGTCTATTGCTATAAGTGGAATCATGAAAATTCACTGTATGCCCTGTCACTTTCCAATCAAAGTCACTGTCTCGCCAATTTAAGTCAAGTCGATTCAAGTTCAAGTTCAAATTCAGCTCTAGTACAAGTCACGTCCGAGTCAAGCCATAGTCTTGTCCAAATGTCACTTTCTCTAATCACTTTTCAAGCGACTTTCTAATAGACCCTTTCAAATTCAAAGCTCATTCAAATCATGTCTAGAACCAGACCTCAAGACCTTCAAACTCAAGGCCTCACTCAAATCAGTTCTAGACCAGACCTACAAGCTTCCAAATTCAAAGACTCTTTCAAATCAACCTCCCCTCTCTCATCAAGGTCACAAGTTACATGTCAACATTGCATGCAAATTTCTCAAGACATAAAAACAGCCTATGTCTCACCAAGGTATCCTTAACCTGAATTAGGCTATCATTTCAATCAATGCTCATTTCTTCGGAAAGCATGGACGCGCCTCATTTCTCCCAGTCAGCCGACAAGAATACCTCGAGACTCAGACCGCACGGACACGGCTACAGGTAAACTAACCTTTGTTTTGCAGGTACTGCGAAAAAGGGTAACTCCAGGGTCGTAGAACGTCTTGAGTTCTCTCCTCCCGAATCGAATACTTTGACTTTCGTCTTACGAGACCTCGTCTCCCAGACTCAGTCAAAGTCGGGCTTCTGTAGACACCTGAAAATGTCTCCCCAAATGAGTGATCCGTGATGAAACATACCGCGTCTCCGATTGTTTCACCAGAAAAGATGCTTGAACTCACAAGTTGGAAATACGTGGTTACTCGGAACTATTGAAAAGGTCAAATACAAGCAAAAATATTTCTTTCGTTTTCTCAAAGATTTCAAGTTTTCAAACAAGTTACACTGCGATTCTCATGCTTTTTTCTCAGTTTTTCACATTTTTCGAACCGCCAGATTTTTAAATTATTTTTTGATTTTATTATGATTTTCCTGAATTTTGCAATGTAAAACGCAGAATACGCAGAAATACAGTGAAATAATTAGAAAATACCGGAATGTCAGAACGTACTTCAGCGAAAGGAGCGCTAGAATAATCGTAATCTCAGAAAATCGAGCCATATGGCAAAAGATTATCCGAATTGAAATATTTCTGATTTTGAAATATATACGCAGAAATGGAGCTATATCGCTGATCAGGAGCGTATATACGCAACACTTGCAGCGTATATACGCAGCTATCAATTGCCAAAATTCTATGAAAGTTGCAAGCGTATATACCGCTACATATGAGCGTATATACGCAGAAGGCAGCTATATACGCTCATATGCAGCGTATATACGCAGGTTTTTGCTTCCTCGTTTTGCCTCGTGCCTATAAATACACCCTTCCTTGCTCAGTCCGACACACTTCACAAACACATTTTTCCAGACATACGCCTACCTCTCTGCTCTCTCTCTCTCTAAAACACTCTAAACACTTCTTCTTGATCTAAGCATCATTCCTGTTCGATTCAACAAGCGAAGTAAGGTATAAATCTGAGATTACTCACCTAAACATCTTTTGACTCTACTTTAATTCTTTTGTCACTTTTAATTTGACTAATTCTATTGCGAGTTTCATTAAATCAACACAATGTAGAAACTCACTTTTAATTGATTCATGTAAATATGTAGATTATCCTATGTTTCAATTTCGTATTAACACTTAATTATTCATCTTCACAATTCATATTATGCATACGTATTGTCAATACTAACATGTTTCTTTGTCTTGATAGCAATTCGATCAAAGACGGCTCTTTATTTTGCTTAACTATTGTGATTTGCAGTGACAAGTGAGAAGACACATATATATTATATGCTTTACTAACCTTTTTTTCATCTGTATATATATATATATCTATCACACTGATAATATGCTTAAACAAAGAACGGAATCAATTGCGTATCACTAAAGTCAATATATGCGACCGTTCTAAGCACCTTGTTAATATTGACAACAAATGAAGCGATCGGCCTTGAGTCATTTAAAAGTCATTGTTTTGTACATAATAGCACCCACCTAGTAATTAGTGCGCTTCAAAGGCAAATCGATAGGCTCTTTGAATTCAATTTTATGATTATGGAACTACAATGAAGCCGAGTAGAGGCTGTCATGCGGCGAATTGGGTTACAGATCTGATTGTACCATGTCCCCGAACCCACACTTGTTACTGACCTATTTGGGCCACTTTTGGCACCAATGTTTCGGGCGTCCGTGAAACCTATATAGCCCGTGCATCCCCCTCAATTCGACAACACACCCCAACGCATTCACATGCGGATTCCATGGCTCAACTCCATGACACTGAAGCTGAGGTCACGCCCCTGCCTAAGGCGGGGCGAAGCCCTACAATATGGCTATCAAATCGACAAATCTCAGGCAACTATTGAAGTATGTCCTCCTTATATGGTTGCCATGTCATCTGTCACACAAAGTTGTTCAACTTAGAACTATTCACTAGTAAAAGTGGCTTACTTAAGAGAAATACAGGGAGGTGTAGTTAAATATTTACCTAATTTTGTTTCTGGTGATCGAGGGCATCTTTGTAGTATCCTAACCCTCTCGCCGTGTGGGTACTTGACATATACACTCGAAGCCAACTGCAAAATGTAATAATAGACAATTTAATAATAAGGAAATTAAAAAATTAGGAAATAGATAGATAGACGGTCAAATAATAAGAAAATAGACAAATAGAAAATAATTATGTAAGACAAGTATTTAAACAATCATTTATTCAAATATGTAGATGGGTTTATAAGTTTCTACTTATGAGCATGCTAGGGGGTCGATCTGGGGCTGATGTTGAGAACCAAGAATATGATCTCCTTCGTCATCAACCTCCTCTTCCACCTCCGGAATACGCGCTCTTGAAATTTTCGGCCTCCCTATGTGAATGTGTTCCCAACTCCAAATTTGTAGAAGTAGCAACGACCCACAAATCTCGAGAGTACCCTTCTCACACGCTCAACAAAGTTGGCAATATAAGAAGGAAACCGTGGCACTACCCCAACTGTAGTTTCCCGCTTACTGAAAATCACGCAAAAGCGGCAAGTAGACTAAACTAACCCAGTTCCCCGTCTTGTTCAGGAAAAGTACCATACCAAGCAGCATCAAGATGTACACTTGACTATGGTTCTGAACTACGACATCATCTGCATCAGCGGGAAGTTTGGAGAACTGCTGCCTCAGTCAACCGATGTTTAAAGTAGATCCTCTTAGGTCAGCCTTCTTCGTTTCCGGATTGCCAAAAAAGTCAACCCCTAATAGGTCCTCAACGAGTCTGCTCCAATCCAGCGATCCATGACCGGTAACCGCGTCTCTGTGAACACGAAGACCAAACAGAACAGCGACATCTTGCAAGGTCACAGTCGCCTCACCCACAACCAGATGAAATGTATGTGTCTCCCTCTTCCACCTCTCAACTAGAGTTGTAAAAAGTGAACGATCAATATGTGCCCCACCGTCGACAATTCTATGAATTCCAAAGAAACCTGCCAGCCTTACATAATGAAGAACACGATCATCGACATCCCAATGGTCACCCACACTCCACAAGTGCTCTCTACAAGAAAGAACTTTTACATTCTCACCCCTTCAAACGCTCTCGCTCCTATGTGTTTGCTGATACTTGAAGATCGAAGGGTCAATTGGATCTGGTATGATTGCCGACCCCATCATGACACTTGCCATTCATTGGAAAAAAATGCAATGTTAATACATTGAAAAGTATGAACAACWAGAATTAATTTGAAACAAATGCATAATTATAAGAAAACAAACCAAAATAACAAGAATTAAGACAAATTGCAATTAAAAGAAAACAACAATACAATAGTAATAAACAAATAGTTTGACAAGTATTAATTATTACTATATGAAAACAAAAATAATATGCAGGACAATTACCCTGAAGTTCTAGGTTTAGATTTTTTAGGACAAGTTTTTTTGTTATGACCAGGTTGCCTGCAAACACTGCATGAGATTTCGCCACGCTTTCCCTCGTCCATTTCATTGTGAAAGCGACTACTCTTTGGTCTCCCTTGTCCTCTTTTAGTTGTTGGGTCTGGAATCAATTTAACTCCTTCATATGGTGCCCAGTAAGCAACATCTGGTATTGGGTTGAAAGTTTTCAAGTAGATTTGTCTGTACTCGATTGTAGAGAAGAATCGATCAACGAAATGATTATGGGTGACATTACGATGCCTACACATGCGAACAAGGAAACTTATAAATAGTTACCTTTTCATAAGTGCATGATTTCACCATTAGATTAACGGTGTGTAACTTACCACCCTTTTTAGGCGGTCTATCGCCACGACCGGTCTTAACTTGAAACAGACCACTTTCGTAGTCAAACGCATAACGGAGTGACTTCGTGAAAAGCCAATTTCTTCATGTTCGCCTCAATAGTCCTCTCCGCATAAGGACTCCATGCATGTCCGGCCTCAACTCGTTGTTTACTCCATCCCCTCCTGGTAACAAAATACCGATTAACTTTATAAAATGTCATTTCAACAAGAGCCTTAATAGGTAAGCATCGAGCACCCTTCAACACCCCATTAAATGCTTCTGACATATTCGTAGTCTTCACCCCGTAGCGATGTCCACCATCGTGATGAATTGACCACTGGTTCAACGATATCTCATGTAAGTAATTTCGAGCAAGAAGTCGAAGCTGACCGATTCTCTCAAACCAAAAGTCAAATTTCTTCTTTTGACGAGCATCTGCTGCCTTACCACAAAGATTCTTCATATGGCTTCCAAAATGTCTACTCACGTTGGATGCTAGATGCCTAATGTAGAATCTATGATGCGCGTTTGGGTGGTGCCAGCCAATGTTTTCATTGGTCATTGCATTGAGTATACCAACATGCCTGTCAGAGATGACGCAAATGTCTTTCCTAGGTCCAACCACACCTTTCAAACATATCATGAACCAACCCCATGATTCTACATTCTCTGACTCCACGATAGAAATATCAAGAGGAAACAGCTGAAAGTTTGCATTTGTAGCCATGGCTATGAGCATGGTGCCCTTGTACTTTCCATACAAATGAGTTCCATCGATGGTCAGAAGAGGGCGACAATGTGTAAAACCGTCAATGGAGGGGTTAAATGCCCAAAACACTCTCTTGTACATGTTGACAGAGGGGTCTATTGTGGGTGTTGTCCACCAATGAACAATAGTTCCAACATTAGATTCCTGCAAGGCTTGCATATAACGAGGTAACTCTTCATAAGATTTCTCCCAGTCACCAAATATATTAGATATTGCCTTCTGTTTAGCAAGCCATGCCCTTTTTATGTGATGGTGAAGTGAAAACGATCCTTAATTGTTTGAACAATATGAGCTATTTTCAAGGATGGATCTACTCTTACTAGATCTTGAATGACATTGCATACAAAATCTGAAGTCGGCAACAGATGATCAAGAGAGTTGATATCACCAACACAAATGCTTGCATGAAGGCCATTATATCTGACAATTCTGAAAATGGGGAGCACACGATCTTTAACGGCACGTAACTGCCACGGACAATTGTGAGTGTCTTTCCTCTTGCACTGGATGACATATTTCGTTGGCTCCACTTCAAGAACATCAAACATTTGATTTTTATGAATCGAGTACGACTTCACAAGATCCTTCAATTGCTCCAAAGAATCAAACTCTTGTCCAACTTCGAATTCACCAGAAAAAGACCTTGTTTCCAACCCATGTCCTCCAACTATCTTCGTCTCTAGGATCAACTTCAGGGATTACATTGAAGGTTTGTGATGGAGCGGAAAGTTGAATAGCTTTGTCGTTCTCCTCAAGTAGCCCTTCATCATCCTCAACATCGTCCCCATCTACGTCCAAATGCTCAACCCCAAATTTATCTATGTTATTTTAAAGGATGTTCGCTGAGTTTGGATCATGATGTGCTTCAGAAGAAGTTTGTGATAAGAATGCAGACAAATGATGTTCATCATCAATGTCGGTGAGCAATTGTGTGAACGAACCAACCCTAGCATTCTCATTTGTTGGAGGAATTTGTATTGGCGAAGAGGAGTGAATTTGAGATTCGAAAACCACAACTCGATGTGGTGTTTGATTCTTTGGACCTTGTTCAATGAACAATTGCATGGGATTGGATTGCATTTGAGAAGTAGCCAACCACATTGCCTTAAGGGAATTGTCATCATCTAACGGGATTGGTGCAAAAGAATTCACATCCAAAGGATACCTCATTAGAATTTTCAAGTTCGTATGTGTTCGATCACACCCTACCACTCCATATATTTCCTCCATAACTTGCAAAAAATTCATTCTACAATTAACAAAGACAAACTTCTTYTCCCCTCCATTATACACAACATCGCCATTACTTTGAACAAAGCTACCACCCCAACAACACACCAGTGGAAAGCTTGAACACTCGGCCATGTTCTAATCTAATAAACAACACTCAAAAATATCACTAAGTAATGTAGGAACAAATCCTAAAGCTTCTAACAAAAAAAAAAATACAATTCAATACTTTAATCACAATACCTCTCAATTATACAACAAGTCTAACAAATCAATAATACAGTATTACCTTATTTAATCAAAATTCAGCAGTTCCAACAATTAAAAATTCCAACAGTTCAATACCTTGATGGAATAATCACAATTAACAAATCCATTTCAAATTTCATCCAACTGTCATCTTGGTTATCTCCCAGAACTACTATTAATGCTGATAATAATATAATGAACTGCTATATATAACATTCATTCATTTTAACTTCTTCTTATCTTAACACATTATTCATTCATTCATTTTTTGTTCTTAATTAGAACAAAGTGATTAAAATGATGAATAATTCACCGAAAATAAATAATGGGTGATGATTATTATACTGTCATTGTTAATGACAACGAGTGTAAGAGAAACATTATCAGATGATTTACTCAAAAGTCATCAACAATTTCACAATGCAACAACTTATTTACTCAAAATTCATCAACAATTCAACAAAAAGAAGCTAACTTTAACAACAATTCATCCAAAAAAGCTTAAATTCAGAATAAATTTTAAAAACAACATTGAAAATTAGGGCGAAAACAAACCTTGAATTACCGGAATTTTGGTCGCGACGTCGCGACGCAAACGAGACTCAAAGGCGACGGAGATGCTTGCACGGACTTCTTCAAAGTCGAACGTAATGGTGACTCTAATTGTGGAAGGCAAGTCTGAGTCAGAGCAAATAAGAGAGAAGAGTTTCGAATTGTGTTTTGAGTGTTGTGTTTTGAGTGTTCTGTTTGAGTTTCAAACTCGTCTGTTTCTTTTTTTTTAACACGTACACTTCGCTATCATTGATAGCGAATTATCAGTGTACTTCGCTAATGGTGATAGCGAAGTGCTTTATTTTTTTTTATAAAAAAATTAATTCAAATCCAAACCTACATGAACGACACCGTGGAAAATATTTTCAAGACCGCAACAAATAGGGAATTTTGCAAAGTTATAACAATATCTATGGAAAAAAATCCCCGAATGTTACCCATAGTTTTTTTTACTTAATATTCAATTAATATATATTTCCATTTGTCATGTTGTAGGGGTAAACTCAATAGTATTATATCACAGTGTACTAGTATCTTGTAATATTGTATTATTTTATTTTGTTATAAATTATGAAGCACGAAAATTTTTAGGATTTGACGTTTCAGCATTTGGAAAATTTGAAAACATCTAGGAAACTTCGTTTCCATCTTCAACATTTCCGTGCAACTAAAACATTGTATCTTTCGCTTCTCCTCTTAATTTTAAGTAAATGTAAGCTATATATGTTTTTATTTATAGTACATTTCAATAGAATTTAGTTGTTTTTAACATAATTTAGTAATTTTTTTCTTGATAAAATATTTTAATATTTTAACTATTGTAAATGTTTCCCAATTTCCTTGTTTTTTGAAATTAGCGTTTCCCATGCTATTACATAGGTTATAAATAGATGACTTATGATATTTTTTGAAGGGTTTAACGACTCTAATGAATAATGCAAAACATTTAATAATTTAATATATTAGTATTTTGTATAGATAAAAAATAATTATATAAATAACAAAGATCTACAATGGATTAGGTTAAAGGTCTTCAATTTCCAGACCCAATGAATACGGATGTTTGCTTCGGTTCAAATAAGGGTCCTCCTAGACACTCGACCCAAAACCAACCCATCACCACCTCTATTGCACTTCGTATAAAAAATGACAAATTTAAATATTTCAAGGTACGAGTGCGGCTAATTAGCTAAGGAACAGCTTATTTTTTCATATACTTTTATCGAGAAAACAAGAATTAAATAGTATTACTAACAAATTATAAACTCATCAAAAAATGCAGTCGCTACATTGCGTACGTCATTAATTATAAGGGTTACTTTATCATGGTGCTAACTAAAAAGGTAAAAAATATCTTATTGCAACAACTAGTTAGAAAACTTAGAATATTTCCTAAAATAAAATTAGGATTCCTAACTAATTAATGATATGCTTTACCGGCTTTAAGCCGTTAGATTTATTATTCAAGAAGATTTACTGATTATACTAAAATTTAGATTCAAACTCAAAACTTTCTGTTAGGATATAGTGCTAATTGTGCATATAATATATAAAAATATAAAAATATAAATGTGTATGATTTTATTGTTGACATGTTGTTGTATTATATCTTATGAGAAATTTTTCAATTACATTTAATATAGAGAGATTAGTTACATATAGCACGCCCCCCCAGAGGTATCTAGTTTAATTTTAGAATACAAACTAGGCAATTAGTTAGTTAGTTATATAATTTAAGGAGAAATAGAAGGAAATCTTCATTTTTAACACTCATCCTTGAAGGATTTCTCTTTGCAACCAAGTTTTTCTTCAAGTGCTCGAAAGTTGTTTTTGAAAGAGCTTTTTGTGAATATTTCAGCAATTTGTTTCTTCTGAGGCAACAATGATTGCGCTGATCTTCCTGCCTTTAACTTCGGACGAAGTGATATTGTATTATTTTTATATGTTTTAGTCTTTCGATGAAGCATGGATTCTACAATAGCAATCAGCAGATTTCTATCGACAAAATATTTTTGTAAGCTATGCTTTTGAGCTTGCAAGCACACATTTCTGCTAAAATTACTCTTAACCAGATTGCTTGATTATGCTGCTCGCCAGTACATGCAATAATATTCAGCTTCTGCAGTTGATTGAGCACAGTTCTTGCTTCTTGTTTGCAAGAAATGCTCCATTTCCAAGTGAAATACATATCTGATGTGCTTTTCATATCATCTATGATCACCCGTATTGTCTGATATCCAATTAGTTTGAATTTTATGAGTGTACTATTCCATAATCGATGGGTTCCTTTTAGATAACGAAGAACTCTCTTGATTGCTTGTAAGTGTATCTGACTTGGTTTCTGCATAAACCTTGCTAGCATGCTTACTGCATACATCATATCTGGTCTTGTAGCTGTTAGATATAACAGACTTCCAATTATACTTCTATATTGTTTACTATCAGCATCTTCTGAATCATCTTCCTTGCTTAACTTCTCATTCTGAGCTAAAGGGGTGGACACCGGTTTGCAGTTTTCCATCTTAAACTTTCTTAAGATGTTTTCAGCATATTTCTTTTGACTTATGAAAATCCCTTCTTCAGATTGTTGAATCTCCATACCGAGAAAATAATTCATTAGTCCAAGATCAGTCATTTCAAATTGCTTCTTCAAGTCTTGCTTGAATGCTTCTATCATTGTTGGATTGTTTCCGGTAATGATTAGATCATCCACGTAAAGTGATAGGATTATGATATTAGTTCCATCAATTTTTATGTATAAAGTTGCTTCGTTAGGACTTCTCTTAAATCCTTGCTGAATAAAGTAACCATCAATTCGACTATACCAAGCGCGTGGAGCTTGTTTAAGCCCATATAGAGCTTTCTTTAGCTTCAGTACTTTGTCTTCTTTTCCTTTCACTACAAAACCTGGAGGTTGTTCAATGTAGATTTCTTCTTCAAGAAATCCATTTAGAAAGGCTGACTTGACATCAAGTTGATAAATTTTCCATTTTCTCTGCGCGGCTAGAGCAAGTATTACTCTAACTGTATCTTGTCTTGACACCGGAGCAAATGTCTCATTATAATCAATGCCGAATTGTTGTGAGTACCCTTTTACTACCAACCTAGCTTTGTGTTTTTGAACTGAGCCATTTGGGTTGAGTTTTGTTTTGAATATCCACTTCACACCAATGACGTCTTTGTTAGGTGGTTTATCTTGCAATTCCCAAGTTTGATTTTTTTCAATCATGTGAATTTCTTCTTTCATAGCAGCTCTCCATTCTTCATATTGAGATGCTTGCTCATAATTTACTGGTTCTTGAGTTGCTAGACAACAAAATTCACATTGTTCAAAATCAAGATCTGGAATTCTTTCAGTTGTGTCATATATGTCAGAGATTTTGCGTGTCCTTCTTGGAGGTGATTCTGTAGAGCTACCATACTCAAAACCATGAGAATTTGGCTCATTATTGTCGATCTCCTCCTGCGAGTGTTGACGTGTCTGATTACTTGGAATTGATATTTGTGGTGTTGGTTGTTGTTGTTGTTGTTGTTCCAATGGAAGTGTCACATATCTTTTATCAATGTCATTTTCCTCCCAATTCCATGATGCACCTTCGTCAAATACTACATCCCTGCTAACTTGAACTTTATGAGTATATGGATTATATACTCTATATCCTTTGGATTGAGAGCTATAGCCAAGGAAAATTCCTTTTTCAGCTTTATCATCAAGTTTGTGACGCTTTTGATCAGGTATATGAACATAACATATGCATCCAAATACCCTTAAATGACTTACAGATGGTTTATATCCAGTCCATGCTTCAATTGGTGTTCGACCTTCTATTGCTTTTGTTGCGAGTCGATTTTGAAGATACACAGATGTATAAACTGCTTCTGCCCAAAACTTGTTAGGCATCGCCTTATCCTTGAGCATTGATCTTGCCATCTCCATGATGGTTCTATTCTTTCTTTCAGTCACACCATTCTGTTGTGGTGTATAAGGAACTGTAAACTGATGATGTATACCTTTTGCATCACAAAATCCGTAA